>OY282641.1:144630723-144685682 GCA_958299015.1 Tetanocera ferruginea
AAAAAAACAAGCTGCGACATGTTCACTCGTTGTCTGTTGGTTGAGCTGCCTTTCAGTGTTTGTGAAAAATTTTGCAGTTTTATTGAATTTCGTACAAAATGCTTTATTCTATAGCTTTCGAATGTTTGCGAACATCATCTGCATATGTTTTGATTAAGTGCACTGGACGAAAAAAGATTGTTTAAAACAGCAATCCACACTATGAATATAAACAACAATTCAAGATTAAGAATTATAAAATAAACTTAAAGAAAATGACAACAAATTCGTCCCATTCCGAGAGAGCAAAATAATGATGAGGGAAAGAATTTACTTATTTGTAAATATCGTTCAAGTGTATTTCCTCTTCAGAAATTTAGTTATTCCTGCACGTGTTTTACTGAGAAAAAATCCATCCCTTTCGACAACGTATTTTATTAAATTGGTGGCAACATTTTTGATATTGCTTTGTTAGAGCTGAACAAATATTTTCTATTGCACACATTTCTGTACGAAATTCACATATGAAACACCAATTTATGTTTACAAATTGTGCTTTAGTTCGATGTTTGTGTCGTGAACAGACGATGTCAGGATATGCTAAATAAAACAATTGAAATAGAAAAAAAAAGAACTAAAAACAAAAAACACATCTACTGTGTGCCAAATATCGACAAATGTTGACAATATATGTCACAATGGCATATCAACTTTTCATGTTCATGTGTGTGTGTGTGTGTGTGTGTATGCAAGGATGCAGCGCAGTACTCAACTGGACATAGCAACGGACAGATAGAACACGACATGACAACAGTTGCCAATATTAGTTTTTGAACTAAATGCTATGTAGTTAGATCGAATTCGTTGCATGTTCCACACAAAAATGTTGCAAACATGTATGACAATTTTTGCAAATAATTCTTGATGATGCTGAAAATTTTGCATTTGCTTGTTTATTTATTATTTTATATTCTACGAACAAATAAAATTTGTCATGTATTGGGTGTCCTTCTGACATTGTTAGAGCAGCTAAATTCAATGTAATTATTTTGCTGCAATTGAATAATTGCCAATATTTTCTTTTATTGAACACGCATCATTGAAGCAGCAACATTATTTTTGCATACATGTTGCTGTTGCTGTTAAACAAGAATAACGTTAGAGATATGGATTTAAAATATATATATATATATATATATAAAACGAAATATTTGCAATGATCTGATATAGTACTGAACAATGTCTAACAAGCAACACATAATATCATCAAGCTTAGCTAAAAAAATAAAAAAAAAAACATATATAAACAGCGAAACTGTTTTGTTCTCTCAAATAACGGTATTCATTTGTTTGTCAGGCGACTGTGGTATCTTTGGTGGCAATTCAACAACAACAAATATTCAAGCAGAAATAAAGTTTAAATTGCTTATTTGTTGATAGCACATTTTTACTGCTGTGGTTTTGTTGTTGTTGTTGTTTTTATTTTATTTTTTTTCTAGCCGCAAAAAGTTTGCTCGTTAGCCACAACGAGCGGAATAATAAAAAAATAAAATTTGAATTTATTTGCTTTTTATGCCATTTATAAAAATCTGTATAAAATATTTTGATTTATCACAATGAGATTTGTTGATCGATCATCTTTGGATTAAAGTTGAAACGCATTAAATATTAACAAGTCTTGCGATTGGTAATACGCTAGAAATGGTGCGTCGAAAGTTTCGAAGTGATATAAATATCGCACTCTTACCACAGAACGAGCAAACAAAAAGCACACATTTTAATTTTAAAATTATGATTTTATGGCGATATTATGAAAGTTTTAAAATAAAATTGAGCTTTACTTAGGTTTGGAGTCTTGAGATTTTTACTCGGTGTGTTTTTTGTTAATATTATTCAGAGAACTTGCGGCATTAAACCTCCTTTGGGGTCGAAATATAAAAACAAAGTATACCTTTTATTCAAATATTCAAAAATTAATCTGACTGAGCAAATAAAACAACAACAGTTAATGGTTCTTCTAAATTTTTTTTTATCACCTTCAAAATAAATAGCATCGAAGGCGATACACATATGCCAACGGCCGATTTCAGAATGGCCTTTATCTCATCATGAATATTTCATAAACCTAGTGTTTCATAAAAAATTTCATTAATGCCATGAAAATATGCAAAGAGAGCATGATTCATTCATAATTATTATGAATAAAATTCATAAAATGCATGTACAAAGCGAGTAGAATAAGAAGAGTTCATGAAACTTGTGACAAAAATGCATGAAACTCATGTAGAGTGCGGTGGGTGAAGGGTTTCACTTGTGAAATTTCGACAGCTCGCTTACATGAACTAAGTGTCACACCGTCACGTGTTGCTTTCGTTGCGACGTACATTGTAGTCTTCCCAAGCAGTGGCTTAAAACTTTTTTCAAAAATTTTTTGATCGAGTGAATTTATTGTGTTTTATGCCAACTACACACAACACAAACTCTAGGTAAATAGGTAAAAAAGTGTTTGTGAAATATCTATCGAGTGGTTGTGTGATGTCAGTCGTGTTTTAAAAATGAAATAATTTAGTGTTTTTGTGTGTGTGTAATGCATTTATATTGGTTTCTTAGCCATTTTTCAATTCATTGCAACAAACGCTGGCCGGCCATATAACTTGAAATGCGTTGGCATGGACAACCGTGGCTAAACCTGTCTAAGCTGCCCGTCGAAACACCTGTCAAAACTGTGAATCAGACCTCGATATTAGCGATGTTTTTCAATATATATATTTTTCTTTCATTCATTTTTTTATCTGCAAATTAATATAATTTTTTATTGGTATTGATGACTTTTATTCAGTAGTTTAGTTTCTTGCAGATTTAGGAGCCTGCCCGAAAAAATTAAACCGATTTATAATGATGTTTCTACATGAAAATGGACAGATTCTTTTTGTGAAACGTTTCTCCCCACTATTTTACAAAAATCGAAAAACGAACATTTTTGAAGTATCCTCTTAATTTTGTACCGAAATCAAAAAAGTTCAAATCCGAGCACATAATAATTATGAAAAATTTTCATTGCTTCGTTTTAATACAAAAAACAACCAAGCCTTTCAAAAAAAGCGAAAAGCTTCACCCACAGCACCCTGGATAAACAAGGGAAACGTGAACTATGATCATGAATCTAGTGATCAATATACATAAATCCCATGTACATTACGATTAGTTGGTCTTTAAACAAAAAAAAATATGAAAAATTAATTGATAAACTGTTTGAACTTTACTTTGGCACAGGGCCTTAGATAGCATTTTGATCTTGGGAGGTTTTAATTTTTGTTTTTATTCTTGCATAATGTTATGAATTGGTATTGATTGATTGCTGCTCCTTCACATCACATGACATGACATGACATGACATGACATCACATCACATCACATCACAGCACATCACATCACATCACATCACATCACATGACATCACATCACATCACATCACATCACATCACATCACATCACATCACATCACATCACATCACATCACATCACATCACATCACATCACATCACATCACATCACATCACATCACATCACATCACATCACATCACATCACATCACATCACATCACATCACATCACATCACATCACATCACATCACATCACATCACATCACATCACATCACATCACATCACATCACATCACATCACATCACATCACATCACATCACATCACATCACATCACATCACATCACATCACATCACATCACATCACATCACATCACATCACATCACATCACATCACATCACATCACATCACATCACATCACATCACATCACATCACATCACATCACATCACATCACATCACAACACATCACATCACATCACATCACATCACATCACATCACAATCGCAATAAAAAAAAACAAATTAGCCATTTCAGCCCTTGAAAGGACTTTGACTGAGCTTCTTATGATCAATTGTGTTGTGTGTGTTATCAAATGTTTGTACATAACTGACCGAGAACTGGACCTACATGTTTTATGCCAATTCCGAACGGCTAAAGTTCATTTTCTTAAGAAGCTTTACATGGCATTATTTACTCTCTGACGTTTGTCATTGTCTGCAGAGAGTTAATGACCGATCAGAAAAGTTTTTTTTTATTAAAAAATTTTTTGACGCGACTGGGGATCGAACTTGGACTCCAAGCATGCTAAGCCACACACTTAATCCGCATGCCACGGTCACCACAATCACAATATATGTCACTAATATATTACAAATATTTTGGAAAAAAACTAAATTTATTTGTAATGGAATTTAATTATCGAAAATTACGAAGAATACGAAAATTTATGAAAGATTTGGTGGGAAAATGTATAAAAGATAAACGTCCTGCTCCGTGCTCTATATCGCTTAAACTGTTTTAGCTGTTATTGCTATGTTCTGAACACGTTGGCCTGGACAAGAACCTGTTTTGCTATTACAGTGCTTTTTATATGAAAAAAATTGTTAGCCTAAAAGTATGCACACAAAATTTCTTTGATATTAATCAGTAAGGACACATTGACGACGAATGAAACAAAACATTATTTGATGTGAATGAAAAATATCATATTGTCTGCTACTTAATTAACCTAAAAAACTATGTTAGAGCTCGAAAAAAATGTAATTTTTGCTATACTATAAATCCTTATGTTATTTAACAAATGTTTTTCTTGACTATGATATATTTTATAAGTATCAAATTTTCAAATTTTTGTCTATCGTATTAGCTAGGTATATTTTTTTTATTTTTGAAATCTGCTTAAGATTTTTCAAATCAAGGATTTTTGAAGTATTTGATGCATGCATATAAAAGAAATGTGTTTAAATGTCAAAGCAATATAAGCCATGATAATAATTTCCTTTTTTATTATATATGATATTGCGCTAAACTCACATAAGTGCCAACTCAAACAGCTAAACTTGAGAATTGGTTAAAAAAGAAAACACCATTATTATATATGGCTCAAAAAAAACTTGTTTTAAATTCTGTTCATAAATAATTGAACTTAAAACTTGAAACTGATTTTTTGCATCAAAGTTTTCAAAATATCTCTAATATATTTGAAACAACTTTACTGATGACTTTCATACTATAAACAGTTTTCTAAGGATAAAAATGGACTCATATTGATATAAAAGAGCAATTTTTGTTTTTGATAATATAATAATTGAAGTAGAAACTTTCTTATCAGGAATCTTATTAACAATTAAAAATTTATTTTGTATTTTCATATATTAGAAATTGTGAAATTTTCTCTCTAAAACTATTTAAGTGTTTCAACTTTTTAACAATTTTGACGTAGAATTACGTCTTATAGCGCGGTTTGTATGGGGTCGTTTTAACAGATTTTTTCAAGGTCATTAGGCAACTTTTTTGGCGAATACTTTAGGGTATACCTACAGCCTTTAATACTCTTCGTTCAAAGATAATATATATACTAAACTATCAGATATATCCTGCGCTGAACGAAATGGGTCTGTGATCCGGTTAGATTTAACTCTTATGAAAAAAACGAGTTGGATCATATTTCTTTTTATGCTTTTACCCAATAGATGGCGTAAAATTTTAATTTTTTTTTAAATCTATTCAACTTAATGCAATAAAAGCAAATGTTGATATTTAAAAAAAAAAAAAATAAAAAACTAAATATAAAGATTAATATAAAAAATTAATATATTAATATTGCATATGTTTTTAATGCAAATTAATTTGGATTTAATTTGTTTCTTTTTTTTTATATTAATCTTTATATTTAGTTTTTTATTTTTTTTTTTTTTTTTAAATATCAACATTTGCTTTTATTGCATTAAGTTGAATAGATTTTTAGTCTACTATTCGGTGCCAATGGGGGCTTGAAGCCCAAAAAGCTTCCCCTTGGCCTACCTTATCAATTTTTTTTCAATATGCATTCATGCATTAATGTCTAAAAAAATTTGTTTTTCTGGGTACAGTCAAAATTTAAAAACTTAAAAAAAAAAATTTTAATAATCACCAGAATAAACAAAAAATCACGTGGTTTTATCAAAATGTATTTTTATCCTGATATAAATAGCAAAAACAAAAAAAAAATAAACTATATTTATCTTCATTTATCTCTTAAAGCTGTATTCTTAAAAATAATTTATTCAAGTTTAAATTAATTAAATTTTCAGTTATTTTCAAATATTTTTGTAACTGTAATTCTCTCATTTTTTTTTTTGTTTGGCTTAAACATAATCGCTGCAGATCTATTAATAAAAGACAAGATTTTGTTTTTCTGCCCACGGCTGTTATGATAATCCACAAACAAAAGAAATTTAAATAAGAAATAAATAAGCAATTTTTTGTTAAATTTTCAGATGTCGAAGCATGTGCAGAGTTGGTTCAAAAATAAACACATTTTAAATGAAAAAAAAAAAAAATTTGGAAAGCCAACCAAGAGGTCAAAACAGGCGTCTGGCAGCACAGCAGGCAAGGTTTTGGCAACGGTAACAACTTGGCAGCGAGACCACTTTGCGACATTGCAGCGTATGACTACAACAACAACAACAGCAGCAAAGGTCGTTATTATTACGTGGCGTGCCAGACAAGCCAAGGCCCGGTTCAAGTAATTGCAATAGACTTAGAATAGTCAAAGAAATGTAACAAGAACACAACGTTGTCATAACAGAAAAAAGCAATTTCATATTCCATAAAATGCTCAACTTTTTAAAGTCTTATTAAAAAGAAAACAAAAAATATATAACAAAAAAATTGGCCACTTCATTGTCTGCCATCGGCGCGTTGCAAATATAATGCCAGCTCAAATCTACTTATAGCTGTCATTCTTGCTCTAGCAGCCGCACACACACAAACCAGCCACAGCACCACACCAACCTCTGGCTATCTATCTGGCTGTCTGTCTAACTATCTATCTATCTATCTGACTGTAGGTGCCTTCATTTTCTCCCCTGCTGAGTGGGAAGAATGAGTGCCGGCAAGGCTGCTTCAACATAAGCACCCATCAATCAAAAAGGATCAACACTGCAGATGATGAAGCATACGAGGCGGAAGCGGCAATGGCTACGGCTGCGACTACGGCAACGGCAATGGCAATAGATACAACAACGTCTACGGCAACGGCCATGACTGCGGAAGAGCAAAGTAATAGATGAAACAGAGAAAAATACAAATGGCGACTGTCAGAGCCTAACTTTGTTTGTTTGTGTGTCGTCTATATATGAGCATGTTTGTTTGTTTGTTTGTTTGTTTTTTGGTGCGGGTGTAATGAATTTCGTTTGTTATTTAGTCTATTTTTTTCTTCCTTGCCTCTCTCTTTCTCTAATATTTTTATATCAATTTTTTTTTTTTTTGTTTTTTGTTATGCCTTGTTTTGCTTCATTTTTCCTAGTTACTATTTGTATTCTTATCAGTTGAACATGCTTGAGCAGAGCTTTAGTGATAAATTGAACGTCCTTGAGCTTTAAGGACACTGCAGATGAATGTGTTTTATGTTGAGTATCGTATTATACAGCGGCAAAAGTTTTACCAATTGCCATACATTTGTGTTAAATAGCAAAAAAGTTTCAAACTTCATTATAGAAATATAAGATAAAAGTTGTTGTTTTTTTTTTTAAAAAGAAGCAAAAAGTTCAAACTTATCGAACTATCTTGTTAAGACTATGAATTTGTTAAAATGAATTTGTTGTTAAAATTTTAATTATAATTTATTTTTTTAGTTTGTAATAAAATAAAAACGAATGCTGGTATTGATGTGTGATGAAGTTTTTAGTATTTTGCTTATTTTCTCAACTCTGAAAACCAAAAAAATAATAAAATTTTATAATAATGATCAAATTATTTTGTTTTGCTGTTTTTTTAAATATTTGTATGTAATGAATATTTGTCGTTTCTTTAGAATTGATGATTTTTGTTTTTTATAAAACTTTACATTACTAAGAAGTAGCAGGTGAATGCAAAATATAAAATAATTATCTTATATGAAGGATATTGCAGAAAATTTCTTTGTACCTCACATTATATGTAGTTCACAATAAGGTGAAAAGATTTTGTTTCAAATTCATAAAACATTTCAATTGAAGTATTGCTGCCTTATTTACTGAATCTTGAAGCTGAGGATCGAACAAAATGTTTAATTTTCAAGCGCGGTTCTTGTATTAACCTTGTGAAGGTAGATTATTGGTATAATAAATTGTCATACAATTTTATTGAAAATAAAGCATTTCCTTATAAAGAAATAAGCACCGACTATTTACAAATTGGCGTTTTAGAAAATATGGCATTAATATGACCTTATCATAAGGTTTTTCAAAAGGTCGAAAGAAATTCATCTCTACAATTAGTTTGTTTTTAAACATAAATTTTTTGAAAGTAGAAATTAAAAATTAACCTTTTTTTGTTAAACTTTGGAACTTCAAGGGCGTGTATTCTTAAGGCATTTAGTTTAAAGGTTATTATGAAGGCATGAAAAAAAAAATTTCAAACCCTTATACATATATCTTTAAGTAGTAATTTTTGTATAACATATAGGTACATTAGGGCGGGTCGATTTAAAAATCGCTGAATGCTCTGTGAAAATCGTATTCTAGGGATCAAAATAAGAAACTTTGCCGAAGGAACCATACCTCTAAAACGAATTCTGATGTCCCCCAATTTGGGTCGAACTTTTGGATAGGGGCAAATTTTGAAAATTCCACTTTGACCCATTTAGAGTGCTCCAATCGAGTCCAAATGTATGACCGACCCCCAATAACTTTGAAGGCCCGACCCACCCATGCCAGTGGCACACCCCCTGGAACCCCCCTGTGGGGTTCCACCATACAAACATTTCAAAATATCACCATTTTTGGCCTTTACATGAAAAAATCAGCATGTAAATTAATTATTAAACAAAAACAAAAAAAAAAACAAAAACAAATTGGCCATTTCAGCCCTTGAAAGGACTTTGACCGAGCTTCTTAGGATCGATTGTGTTATGTGTGTTATTAAATTTTTGCACACAATTGACCGAGAACTGGACCTACATGTTTTATGCCGACTCCGAACGGCTCATGTTCTCAAGAAGCTTTACATGGCATTATTTACTCTCTGAGGTTTGCCATTGTCTGCAGAGAAGTGGTGACCGATCAGAAAAATTTTTTATTGAAAAAACTTTTCGCCACGGCTGGGGATCGAACCCGGGCTCCGAGCATGCTAAGCCTCACACTTAACCTGCATGCCACGGTCACCACTAATTCCATTAATTATTACCTTAATTTTTTAAAAGGGTTGCGGTGCATTGCAGTGATACCTTAATTGTTAAAATGGTTGCATAAAATGCGCATTTCTTAAGAAGGTGCCATAAAATAACCAGAAAAAGGGTTGTAAAAACAACCTTCATATCTTAAGTAGGTGCTATAAAAAAACTACACAAGTAAGTTTACGACATGCAACTGTGTCTTGTGGTGCCTTAAAAAACGGACACAAGCTATTTTCCGATTTGCAATTCTGTTACAGTGATACCTTAATTTTTTATAAGGGTTGAATAAATTTCTAAAGAGAAAAAAACTCCAAAAAGAAAAAAATTAGGCATTCCGCTGATTTTTTCATGTAAAGTGCCAAAACTGGCGATTTTTTAAATGTTTGTATGGGGAACCCCCAGGGGGTTCCAGGGAGTGTGCCACTAGCATGGGTGGGTCGGGCCTTCAAAGTAAGTGGGGGTCGGTCATACATTTGGGCTCAATTGGAGCACTCTAAGGACCGTTTTATTCACTTTTATAACTCGAAAGTTTTGAATAACTCTCAAGTTTTTCATATAAAAATTGTTAAGTTATTGATAACTCTCGAGTTATAATAGTGAATAAAACGGCCCTAAATGGGTCAATGTGGGATTTTTCAAAATTTGCCCTACCCATAAGTTCGACCCAAATTGGGTGACATCAGAATTCGTTTTAGAGGTATGGTTCCTTTTGCAAAGTTTCTTATTTTGATCCCTAGAATACGATTTTCACAGAGCAATGGGCGATTTTTTGCCTCCCCACAAATCAACCCGGCCTAAGGTACATTATATTTAGTATGATGCCAAAACAGCGTTTTTTTGAAAAAAATTTTTTTTGCTGTTGAAAATGGTGAAAAAATATAACTGTAGCAATGTTTGTTCAAGGACCTCACTGTCATTTTTATTTGTGGTAATTAAGAAGCTATTTAAAGGTTACTTCCAATAAAACTCAATTTGAATATTTAAACTTACTAATTTGTATAAAAAATACTAAAAGTTGAAAACTGATTGTCAAACCCATATTTTGGTAGGACATTTTTACTGCCAGTTCCGACTTTTGGATGTCAAAACTGCTGAAAATATTTCAATTTTTTCAATTTCCAATTTTGTTCAAATTTAAAAAAGCCATTTTTTTTACCAGATCGGACAATTTTTGCAACTCCCAGCGCTGCAATCACGAGACCCCGTTTTTTTCTCAGCCGCCAGTTTGGAGTTCTACAAAACCATGTTGGAGTGAAAAATATATTTTTTTTAATTTTTTTTTCTTATAATTTGTTCAATTCTCTACAATAATAAAAAAAATGTTGGAAAAATGTTTGTTTTTGACTGAGTTATGAATTTTTTTTAAAAAAGGTCTGTTTTCTCTGCCGCGAATGTTATGATCCACCTTAATGCATGCAAACAATTTTAATTGACTAAAAAAATACAAACTTGTTCTTAATAAAAGCTCACAAGTGGTCCAACTCAAATTTTTAATATAAGTTATAAGTTGTGTGTTACGTAGCGAATTTTATTCCATGAATTCTGAAAAAATATAAGAATCAAGCTTATTATATTTAACCTTTTTTTAAAAAAAATGTACATCATTATTTTTAAACAGCGCAGATTATGTGCATAAAATAAAAAGATCATTGCTCTCTTGTTTTCACAGCCCAAACCCCAATCCCAACCACAGCTGTCTACATAACTGGGCACTTGATTGCTGTGCAACACAACTCGCACCATATCGAGAAAATTAACAACTTTACAGCTCACAGCACTAAAGCCGGATAACCGCCTAAAGATGGTGGCTGCCAGCCGATACGCAGCGATGAATAATTATAAATAGTTGCCTCTTAATTGGCACTCCAGCCGAACGACCACTCAAAATATTGCCGAAGCGTAATGCTAGTTCCGTATAATTTTGAAACAGTGTTTGCATCTGTATTTGTTAATGTTTTTTTTTATATTTTTTTTTTATTTCACTGTTGCTAATGCCATTTTGTCTTGCGCTACTGTAGCCGAGTTGCTATGTTGCTCTGCTAGGCTGTGCTGTGCTGCATTAGCGGCTAATGATATTTAGATTGCAAACACTCGCGAAAATACGAAAAGAATTAATTGCACAACAGATGGCGCTGTCAGCGAGGCAACACTATAAGGCAGTTGTCGAACGACAGAATGTGTTGCCCAACGCAATTACGAGCACAAGGTCAAAAATTTGTTGCCAATCGGTAATGTTGTACGCATACATATGCTAGCTAGTCTGTGTATTTGTGTGTTTGTTTGCTTGGGAGAATGTGTTGCTCTTTGCAAATGTGTTGGCAGCACTGTGCTGCCAAGCTAGCCAATGTTGCCATCGTATGGCGGTTATTGTGGAATTTGAATTTTTACTTTTTTTTTCTAATGCACACTTTGCTGCTCTCTTTTTGCAAGTGTTAGTGTATATTTCTATTCAAAACGTGCTGAATATGTTGTTTGCTATTTTTTGTAGTTACCATTGCTGCCACATGCTGTTGCCTGCTGCTATTACTACAATAAAACAATGTTGACTTGGTCAACAAAGCGTGAATACATCGGGTCAGCTTTTGCTTCTTTCGTTTATTGCTTTGCTCCAAGGCAGACAGGCAGACAGGCGTGTAGAGTATTCTTAATGTTGTTGTTGTTGCTGTTGATGCTATTGCTATTGTTATTATTTTTGTTGTAACCATTATTGTTTGCATTCTTGTGGCTAACAACACAAACACTTGATGGCAAATTAAGACAATTTTTTTTAATTTGCTCTTAATTTTTATTTTTAATTGAATGCTGCTAAAAACAATTTAAATCAATAGTTTTTTATGCGTTTAAGACGTGTGACCATTCACAGAGGTTGATGAGCCAATATTAATTTTTGGAGCATTAACCTTTGTTTCTTTTATTGTGCTCTTAACAAGTCACGGCTTTTAAGATTGTCTTTTAGGCATGCAGAAACATAATTTGTTTCACAAAATTTGCTGCCTCTTTTAAAGGAATTTTAAAATCTAAGAATTTGTATAGAATACTTAAAAATATTTCATTATTTGATATAAAATAAGTTAAGTGTTACATTTATTTTTTTTTTTTTTGAAGTGAAACTTCTTTGGCGGCGAGTGAAATTTCAAGGTCTCTTATTCGTGACGCTAGGCTAACGTTTTCAATTCATATGAAAATTTAAAAAAATTATTGCCGCTGCCGAGAATTGAACCCCGAACATCGTTGCTTAAGAGTCGGAATCTATACCATTACGCCATGTATGCACATGTTAAATAGCCAAACAATATGAAATTAAAACTGAACGCGTAACATACTTAAAATAACATAATTAACATTAACATTACATTAACATTAACATTAGATTATTAACATAACCGTAACATTAATTTTCATCCTACAAGTATGCACGAAAAAAAATAGAAAAATAGCTAAAACAGGAGCAGAACGCGTTCGTGAATATAGCGAGCGAATAAGAGCTCTTAAGAATGCAGTCGCAGCTGGGTCTGCAACTAATGATGAAGGTAAGGTGATTGCAACAACGGCTGAGTTTCAAAATGCATTTTTACGAAACATCAGTGTATTTTGGTGAATCTACAAAGAACCAATCCCCAAAAAACATACTGATGCATCTCAACAAAATTTTAAAGCCAACCAAGTTGATGCACTCAACAATCAACGTTCGCTGCTTTATGAGGCCCTCTATCAACATAGCAATTATTATGATCAGGAAGCAGGAGGCAATAATGAACAAGATTTGCCTCTGCTTTCGGAGGCTCCTTCAAAGAGTACTATGCAAATGCAATCCAGCATTCAAAAAGTAACAGTGTTGAGAAGACATTCGAAAGCAACTAAAACACCAACTGAACTACAACAAGTACCGAAAATAACTGTTATTTTACAATTTTCAAATGAAAAAAAATTGTGGAAAGACTTTTTTAAATATATCATTATGTTAGAAATGTCCTCAGCCTCATGAATATTAAGTTCCTTTTAAATTTAAGACTGATTCTTTAAAAGTTAAAATTTAAGTGTTTTGCCTTGTATTTTTCGAGGAAAAGGTTCTTTTGACTTTTATTTTATCTTTAATTTTTTCGGTCAAAATTATCAAGCAATTTGTGTTTTTTTTTAAAGGCCGCTTGACAGATTGAACTGTTGACACCATGTGTAAAATGTCTCACCGATGAGATGAAAATAATGATATCAACATTTTTTTAGTCGGTAAAATAACTTGAACAAATATAAACTACCTGATATTTTTGACCGAAAAAATAAACGGCAGAAAATAACTGCTATTTTCGACCGATAAAATAAAAGTCAAAAGTAACTGTTATTTTTGCCCAAAAAACTATAAGGCTCAAAATAACTTTTATTTTTGTCGAAAAAAAAAACTAAGAGATAAAAGTTAAAATGTGACACTTTCGATAAAAACCATAGCCAATACGGCCTCTGGATATAAATATTGAATCAACAGAATATTTTTTTCATTTCATATTGATTAAATTTCTTTTCAGATACTTTCTCTCTCTAGCTATTTCACACTAAAATCTCTCTTATTTCTTACTGTTAAAGAAGTTTCACTTCTGCCACGTGTACGTTGGCTACACGCGAGTTTTTTTTAATTTAAATTTTATCCCAAATCTTCAAACAAAAATTTCAAAAAACGAAATTAAACTTCTACAGCTAAAAAAAAGTATCTCATGTTCTTAATATATGAACGATATCAAAAAGCTTTTAAAATAAGCTTCAAAAAAATTCAGAAAAAGCTCAGCAATTGAACAGAGTGTTTCTTAACAATATTTAAATAAAAAACATGGATCTTTAATGGTACCCAAAATAATAAAGTTCTAAGTTCTTCTGAGTATGTTTCCAGCAAAATCTTCGCTTACTTGTTAGCAAGGAAATAATTCTATAAAAACAATACTTAGTCATGCCATGGTCTTTATATGTGTAGAATCATGATTTAAACCTACACTTGCTTTTCAATGTTACAATGTTTTAATTCATAAATACAAAGAATTCATTGAGCTTAACAAAACGCAGTACAACAAATTCAGTATAAATATTAAGTACGAGCAAAAAATTTTCATAGAATTGCAAGTTCAAAATGTTATACAATAATTGAAGTTGTTATCATACTTCAAAACATATGCAAAGAATTTATTTTTAATAATTTTAAATCAAATCAAGACGTAAAACACATACACAAACTCAAAAATTTACAAGGAATTTCAAATTTGCTCTTAATTTTTTATTGAAAAACTGAATTTGCTTCAGCAATCTTGGCATAGCTTCTCAGGAATTTATTATAACGACGAGAAGTTTACATAAATTTCTTAGTCTTTTTTGCCGCACGCTCTTGAAGACAAATTTCCACAAAATATGATTTAACATTTTTCTTGTTCATATTATATAGTATATATCAATAATATATATAGACAAATTCAGGCAAAAAAAGTCAGGCAAAATTAAATTTTATGCAAAAATATTTTTTGTGCTCTTCAATATTTTATGCAAAATTGTAATAAATATTTGTTAAGAAACATTTCTGGTTAAAGGTCAAACCTTGGTTTTCTCATGCCAAGCCAATTAAAAGTTATACTTTTAGATCAAAGTCTCATAGCTGCCAGTTATAAAGGATTTTGTTTTTTTCATTTTGTTATACCCGCCCTCCTTTCATCAGTTACCAAAAAAACAGGCATGAAAAACATCTTTCTGACTGCTGCTTCAAATCGGTATTCTTCAAATTTTCTTATGCCACAAAATTATTCAATGTATTGGAAATTTTGTTTTACTTTGTTTGCTCTGCTATAGGTATGTTCTGTATGCACCATTAAATCGTTGAAATTTTCTGACTTCCGGCAGAAATATTTTTTTTTTCTTAGCTACGTAGCTATACATGTTTACGTTAAGAGTATGTTTTTGTATGTGTGTGAGTGTTTTTGTTTATTTCTTTGCTTGGTCCTTTTTCGGGTACATTGAACTAAGAAATAATGTTGTTTATGTTCTGGCAAAGCGCAAACTTGGTATTTCCTCTCTGCCAATAAAGTTGTCGGAATTTTTACGCCAAAATTTAATAGTTTATAGCGGAAACCATTACGTGCAAAAGATTTCAGTGTGTACCATCCAACCAACCAAACAACCAACCAACCAACCAACTAGCTTTATTTTTGTGTTATACAATATTTTTTGTTTTGATATTTTTATGTTTGTATACAGCAGGCTTTACTTTAAGATCTAGTTACGTAGTGCTTTTGGAGATTTTTTTTAGCTTTTTCTGCTGGATTTACTTTATGTAGGTTATGAAAGATTTTATTGAACATTTTTTTATATAATCATTTTTGGGTTTTTCTTATTGAGACGGTATAGAAGAAATATGTAACTTTATGGTTTTTTAATAATAAATTAAATTTAAATGTGCAGAGTCGATCAAACCTCAAATTATGAATACAGAGCACCACTAAGTCATGAAAAATTTAACAATTTTAACTCAAAATTCAAAATTCAATTCAACTCAAAATTCCATTTAATAAAGCCTGTTATAATTGCAAAAATACCTCCTTTTGCTAGGTACTTATTTATGAAAATGAGCGACAAAATATAATAAATCTTTGTGAACCTCCATATTTCTATCAGTAGTTTGTTCAACTCCTTTTTTTTTTGTTCACAAACTTTGAACGCGTTTATCTCGAAACCATACTTTTCGTACTAGTTGCGGCACTAGCGGGTTATTTTTTTGACGAAATTTTTTGTTTTTTTAATTTATTTAACTTGGTTCGCTGTCGTATGACACGAGTTTTTTTAAAATTTTTTCGATTGAATTTCTAAAGTCAATATTTTTTTTCGAAAAAACACACTTTCAAACTTGGAACATCACCAAAAAGTAAAAAAAAATTTTTTAAAAAAGTTCGTCATACGATAACCAATTTTGTTAAGATTTAAAAAAGTAATTTTTTTTCCAGATCGTTTTTTTCTCCGCCGCCAGTTTGTAGCTCTATAATACCATGTTGGAGTGAAAAGTATATTTGTTTTTTAAGTTTTTTTCTTGTAATTTGTGCAATTGCAAAAATACCTCCTTTTGCTAGTTACTTATTTATTAAAATGAGCTACAAAATATAATAAATCTTTGTGAACCTCCATATTTCTATCAGTAGTTTGTTCATGAGCTGCTCCAAATCTATGAAAAATCTGTCTTCTTTAAATCGGAGTCGACGATTCTGTTTATTTGAGTATTAACACAGAAAGTGGGTGATTGTTTCCGTTTCTTCCGGATCATTACAGCTTCAACAAAATCTGGTGCTGCAGTGCCAATCCTATGGGCCATCATTCCAATGGGGCAGTGGCCTGTTAGGACTCCAACCAGTATCCGGATATCCCGTTAAGACAAGAACAGAAGGCTCTTAGTTCTATTTTCATTTAGTTCTGGCCACAGCCTTCTAGATATAATGCAGTCACTTCTGAAGGCACAGTTTGTGTTTGCATTATCTCTGGATTTAAGGTCTATGTTCCTTTTTACGACGCCTATAGGAATGTACACTTCTGTAACAGATCTGTTTGTATCTATTGTTACTCCACTTCTTGCCAGCTCATCTGTTTTATCATTCTCCTTCAACATTGCTGTGTCCAGGGATCCAGCAGAGAGTGACATTGTGGGTATTACAGACACTGTTCAGGACTTGTTTACAATTTACTACCGTTCGGGCTGTTGTCGTTTTGCTTTCTAGCGTTTTTATGGCCGCTTGGCTATCTAAAAAAAAGTAGTATTCTTGCGGGGGTTAAATTTTTGCTGTGAATAACCTGTGCTGCTTTTTCAATTCTGACTGAAAAACATTGCCGTGATCAGGAAGTTTGTACGACGTCTTGATCTGTAGCGTTTCACAGTACATTCCTGAGCATGTTCCTTTCTCCATTTTGGAGCCATCAGTGTAGAATTGGAGATTAGATAAGGCTCTCTAATCGTGTGTAACCATTCTTGTCTGTTGGGAATAGATGTGGTGTATTTACTACCATGGAATTCGGTATAGGTGTGATGTAGTGGGTTGTTCTTTTTGATTCCTCAGTTTCATAGAGATTCAGCATAGATGCATGTCCGAAGGTGTTGTTTTTCCAGGCTTGTGACTCTCTAAGACGAATAGCGCTCTTGGTTGCCGAACACTTAAGGAACTCTTCTTTGGGAAGAAGATGTAGCATCATTTCTAGACTCGCCTGTGGCGTAGATCTCATGGCTCCTGTTACTCCTATGCAAGTTAGCCTTTGCACTTTAGAGAGTCAAGGTAGCTAATTTTGTGTACAATTGTCTACCACACTAGAGAGCCGAAGGAGAATAGGTCTGACGATCGTTGTATACAACCAAAGGATTATGTGCGGTCTCAGGCTCCACATCTTACCGAAGGTCGTCTGGTATAGATTAAGGGTGCTAGTGCTTTTTTCCTTCTCTCCTCTGTGTTGTGTTTCCATCGGAGCTTGTTGTCAAGGGTAGTTCCAAGATACTTAGCTTCAGTGGATAGCTTTAGAGTAAATGGAGTTATTTTCGGCAGTATGAAGCTGTCTACTTCTATTTTTCTTTTAAACAGAACGAGGTTCGGTTTGGATTGGATTCACATCTACGTTTCTGCCCATATGACTAATTCTTAAGTTTAGCTGTTCGTGATGGTACCTATGCAATATCACCTATAGTCTTACTGTGTTATAAAAAAAGCCATAAAATAGAAAATTATTACCATGACCATTAAAATTGGTAATGACAGAAAAAAAAAATTTTTATGTAAAATGCTTCTTAAAAAGGCTTAAAAGTTCACTGATTACAAATCTGAAGTCAGATTTAAGAAAAAAATTATATAAAACACCTAATATGACAGAAGAAAAATGAATAATATGACAATAAAAAACAAATTGATAGTAAAAAAAATTTCTTTATACATACCTATATATATTTGAAGTACGTCATATTGGATACATCATCTTGCATTTCTTCTATTTGAGTGTAGTTTCGTAAGCAGTGCCCAAAAAAACTCCCGCCAGGAAAAAAAATTAATAAAAGAAAATTTCAAAATTATTATCTTCTTAATAATGTTTCTTAATTCTATATTTTGGGTTATATAACTGTTGATTTGAAAACTATTTAAATAAGTGTAACCACTTTATTAAAGTTAAGTTAATCCTGCAATTCAAGTTTAATTCTTCCATTTTAGTTATTTCTTATGTTTAAAAAAAATAAATTATCACCGTCAAAATTTAAATTAGTATTTTTACAAAATAAAATTTTTTTTTATAATTCATATAAAATTCTATAAATATCATACATATGCACCATGTACCAAAATTGGTCTAAAATTGGTAATCAAAAATATCACTGTGATGGTTTTTTAAAAATTTTCAAGTCATGTCCTATGAGCACGGTATTCGGGTTTGGGGAATCGAACTGCATTATTATTTTTTACGTTTTGAAGGGCACGCCTTCAAGAAAGATTTTGAAAAATAGTACTTTCCTCCAAAAAATCATAAAGAGTAGCCTCGTATTTTGATCCATTGACGTTTTATAAATTTTTGTGTAAAACTTAAACAATTTAGCCTTAAATAAGAAAAGAAAATTAAAATTGAAAAATTGATATTTATTTATTTAAGCAACAAAAATAATTTTCATTCCGGTTTTTTGAGAAAACATTTAATTTTTTGGAGTTTTAAAGGCAATGATTAAAATATAAATAATCCAGACATATTAAAATTGTGTCATTTTATTGATTTTAATTTTAAAAACGGGCATTTTTAAACGATCTTCTAAAACGTGCGTTTGATATTCTACGTATAAATAATAATCATATTAAAATGCACTTTTGAAACGTTCGTTTGATATTTTAAAATTAACATATTAAAAAAATAAGGCAATTTTTAAAGATGTTAATTTTTTAAGTGTTTTTTTACTTTTTAATGTATTTCTTTGTGCATGACTTCGTCAAATCAAGCAATTTTCAAAAAAAAAAGCAGTGGAGCAGAGCAGAGTCTTTTAATGTGAACTACTTAAATTCGTCGGTGAATTTTCCAGGTGAATCGCTTTTATGGCCTCAGCTGCTTACATTCGGCGATACCAGAAAGACTCTCGGAAGAGCTCGCCGGCGTTTGTTTCATCTTTCAATCGATTTACTGGAAATTCTCAGGCGATTGAAATTGTTTGCATGGAAAGCTTCAAAAAATTGGTAAAATTTGCTTAAAACACTGTGTAGTTTTTGACACGAAATTTTTGGTTCTGCGATAAAACCAAAATGTTCGGATTTGAGGGAGTCCCCAAGCACAACTGTGTCTTTGGTTTAGTTAGATTGGCGCAAATTTTTAAGAAAACCGTGTTTTTCCAAATGGTCAATTTTGAGTTATTGTAAGCCTTTTGCCACGTCTATTTCTAGAGATATCTTGCAAACAAGTTGTACGATCTTTACAAACAACAGAGAAAACTAAAGGTAATGAAATTCTTCGTCAATTGTTCTCATGTTACTTTCGGATCCCAGGATTAGTTTTTGTGTAATTAATCAATTTTTGAGAACTTGTTGTTTTTTTTAAAAGAAAATTGGAAATTAAATTCATGGAACAAAATTTGCTTGCCTGTTCTGGTCTATTCTGGTAAAGGGTGCAAAAAGTGCACACTTTTAACCTACTTAAAAACTAATTTGCATGTAAACTTTTAAAACGATAACACACGTGTAACTATTTTTTTTGTATCTTCTACCAGCATATTTTTAAAAATTCTTTAAATTATGGAAAAACTATAAAATTGTCATACCGTAAAATTAATTTGAATTTTTCGTAAGAAAACAATAATTTATGGAAAAAATAATTAATTACACAAGAACTACACCTCGAATCCGAAAGTAGTATAGAAACTGTTGACGTAGAATTTCATGACCTTTTGTTTTCTTCACTGGTTGGTAAGACCGTGAAACTAGTTAACCAGATATCTTTATAAATAGACAATAGCTTTCAAAAGTTACAGCCGGATAAGTGAGATCGCATATTACTTTTTCAACCTTTTTTTCTTTGTTCACAAACTTTGAACGCATTTATCTCGAAACCATATTTTTCGTGCTGGTTGCGGCACTAGCGGGTTCATTTTTTGACGAAATTTTTTTTATTGTTTTTTTTTTCAAACTTGATGTGCTATCGTATGACATGACCTTTTTTAAATTTTTTTCGATTTTTTATGAATTTCTAAAGTCAATATTTTTTTCGAAAAAACACACTTTCAAATTTGGAACCTGACCAAAAATTAAAAAAAATATTTTAAAAAAGCTCCTGTTATAAAATAACCAATTTTGTTAAGATTTAAAAAAAGTCATTTTTTTCCAAATCGGACAATTTTTGCGACTCCCAGCGCTGCAACCACGAGACTCCGTTTTTTTTCTCCGCCGCCAGTTTGGAGCTCTATAAAACCATGTTGGAGTGAAAAGTATATTTTTTTTTTAATATTTTTTCTTGTAATTTGTGCAATTCACTTCAATATTAAAAAAAAAAAAAATTGGAAATGAAAAATTTGGAAAAAAATCCAAATGAAATTTGGAAAAAAAATTAAAAATGACTGAGTTATGAATTTTTATACCCTAAACCTGAAAGGTCAGGGTATATTAACTTTGTGCAAACGTTTGTAACGCATAGAACGAAGCGAGTCCGGTATAGAAAAGTATATATATTCGTGATCAGCGTCACCACGTGAGTCGAGCTATCCATGTCCGTCCGTCCGTCCGTCCGTCCGTCCGTCCGTCCGTCCGTCCGTCCGTCCGTCCGTCCGTCCGTCTGTCCGTCTGTGTGTTGTCCGTATACACAGGATAAGAAGAAGGAGTTGAGATAATTGGATGAAACTTGGTACACATGGTCACAAGCACCCAAGGATTTGCACTATTGAATATTTTTGGAATCCGCCCACGGACACGCCTACCTCCCATACAACGCAAAAATTGAAAACTGCATAACTCAGCTCATAATTAACCTACAACAATAAAATTTAGTATATATGTGTTTTGTATCAACACAAAGATGTCATCGAAAAATGGGTGTCGTTCGCTCAAGGACACGCCCACCTCCCATACAATCCAAAAATTGAAAACGCAATAAATAAGCTTGTGTTTAACCTAAAGAGCTAAGATTTGGCAAATATGTTTTTTATGACAAGACAAAAATGTTTTTGAAAAATGAACATCATCCGCCTACAGACACGCCTACCTCCCATACAACGCGATAATTGAAAACTGCATAACTCAGCTCATTATTAACCTACAACATCAAAATTTGATATGTATGTGTTTTATGGCAACACAAAGATGTCTTCGAAAAATGGATGTCGTCCGCTCAAGGACACGCCCACCTCCCATACAACCCAAAAATTGAAAATGCAATAAATAAGCCTGTGTTTAACCTAAAGAGCTAAAATTTGGCACATATGTTTTTTATGACAAGACAAAGACGTTTTTGAAAAATGAACATCATCCGCCTACGGACACGCCTACCTCCCATACAACGCGATAATTGAAAACTGCATAACTCAGCTCATAGTTAACCTACAACATCAAAATTTGATATGTATGTGTTTTATACCAACACAAAGATGTCTTCGAAAAATGGGTGTCGTCCGCTCAAGGACACGCCCACCTCCCATACAACCCAAAAATTGAAAATGCAATAAATAAGCCTGTGTTCAACCTAAAGAGCTAAAATTTAGCACATATGTTTTTTATGACAAGACAAAGATGTTTTTGGAAAATGGACATCATCCGCCTACGGACACTCCTACCTCCCATACAACGCGATAATTGAAAACTGCATACCTCAGCTCATAGTTAACCTACAACAACAAAATTTGATATGTATGTGTTTTATACCAACACAAAGATGTCTTCGAAAAATGGGTGTCGTCCGCCTATGGACACGCCTACCTCCCATACAACCCAAAAGTTTAAAACGCAATAAATAAGCCTGTGTTTAACCTACAGAGCTAAAATTTGGCACATATGTTTATTATGACAAGACAAAGACGTTTTTGAAAAATGGACGTCATCCGCCTACGGACACGCCTACCTCCCATACAACCCAAAAAGTTTAAAACTCAATAAATAAGGTTTTGTTTGTCATAGAGAAATTAAATTTGGTATGTATGTATTTTATACCAAAACTAAGGTGTGTTCAAAAATGGGAGTAGTCCGTCCATGAACACGCCCACCTCCCATAATGAAAGCATAATAAAGGCATTAACTGTGAGCTACAGGAATAAAACTTGGTATGTGTACATTTTTCTTCAACATTTAAATGCATATAAAATATAGGCTTCATGCGCCCACGGACACGCCCATTTACAATAAAATTTTTTTTTGTTTTTGAAAAGTGGGTTTAGGGTATTTCATAGTCGGCCTAGACCGACTTTAGACTTTCTTTACTTGTTAAAACAAGGTCTGTTTTCTCTGCCGCGAATGTCATGTCACTCCTTAATACAACGCACTATATAGTGATGTACATTAGACCGGATCATTCTTATATGGATACAAAAAATGTCAACCGTTCGGGGTCTCAAAAGTTAGAGGAACTCATTAAAATGATTTCTGCATACTTTTTTTTCAAATCGGAGAAAAACCGCCGAAGCAATTTTGATTCTCCTGCAGGTTCTTTTTGGTAAAAAAAACATGGTTTTTGCTTACAACTTTTTATTTTACACAGAACGCATACCCAAATCTTCTTAAATGTTAAATTTCTTACTCATACTAACATTTTGACACAAAAAAATTGTGAAAATTTTGTTTCATTATAACTGTTATTGACCATCAAAAATTGAATTTTTTGCTATTTTTAAAAAGGAATTTTCTTAAAACCGCTGTAGAAGACAAATTTTTTATTAGATTTACGTGGAATTGTTATTGTTGGAAAGGTATTAAGCTCTTCTTTCGTTCTGTGTATCGTTTTAATCAAAGATATTTGATTAAAAAAAAAATTTATCGAAAACTGGACGATAAAGCAGTGAACAAATTAAATTAATTGTTTGTATGAATAAGAAATGCTTCATTTTATCAGATTTCTAAAGTCGATTTCTCACATTCTGTCAATTTTCGAACACAGCTTTGATTAAAGCGATACACAGAAAGAAAGAAGAACTTAATACCTTTCCAACAATAACAATTCCACGTAAATCTAATAAAAAAGGTGTCTTTTACAGCGATTTTTAAAAAATGCCTTTTTAAAAATAGCAAAAAGTTCAATTTTTGATGGTCTATAAGAGTTATAATGAAACAAAATTTTAACAATTTTTTTATGTCAATATGTTAGTATGAGTAAGAAATTTAACATTTAAGAAGATTTGGGTATGCGTTCTGTGAAAAATAAAAAGTTACAAGCGAAAAGCATGTTTTTTTACCAAAAAGGACCTACAGGAGAATCAAAATTGCTTCGGCGGTTTTTCTCCGATTTGAAAAAGTATGCAGAAATCATTTTAATGAGTTCTTCTAACTTTTGAGACCCCGACCGGCGGAATCTAAATTTCGATCCGGTCTAATGTACATTTTTAGTTGTATGAGAGGTAGGCGTGTTAGTAATGAGATCACGCCCATTTTTTGTGAACGTTTTGCGTTTTTATATAAAATATATACGTGTCAAATTTTATTTCTATAGCAATTTCAAATTCTTGGTTGTGTAGGAGGTAGGCGTGTCCGTGGGCGAATTCAAAAAAGTATTCAAAAGTGCAGATTCTTAGGCTCGTGTGAACATTTTTACCAAGTTTCATACAATTATCTCAACTCCTTCTTTTCCAGTGGTTACGGACAACACATAGACGGACAGATGGACAGATTGATCAAGAATATATGTACTTTGCTTTACCGGACTCGCTTATTTTTATGCGCTACAAACGTTTGCACAAAGTTAATATACCCAGACCTTTCAAGTTTAGGGTATAAAAAGGACTACTCTCCTTTATTATTCTTTTATATCATTAAATCAGATTTAAGCGATTCTTTGAGCATAATAAATATTTTTGAAAGATTAAGTGTTTGAAAATTCGAGATACTTTTCTAAATATTCTCAATTTCGAGTGAAAAACTGAGAAAGCGATGTTGCTGTGATGACTCCAGTCTTAAATACGTTTTTCAGTTTTTATTTTTTTTTTTCTTGTTTTTTGTTGAAACTGTAATTGTAGCACCCTGTCATATATTTTTAAACTGTATAAATTTAAGGAAATTGCTTTTTGTGTTTAAAAAATTAAATTAACATTTTCGTGTTTTGTTGTTAATTAATTAATTTATATAGAGAATAACTACTCAGAATATGGAACTGTGCTGTATTATACAGGGTAGAAAGCATTACGAGTATGATATAAATTCTACTCTGACTTCTCTGACTAAGAAGTAGTTTCTGTTAA
Organism: Tetanocera ferruginea; assembly: GCA_958299015.1. Lineage (NCBI taxonomy): Eukaryota > Metazoa > Arthropoda > Insecta > Diptera > Sciomyzidae > Tetanocera > Tetanocera ferruginea. The sequence continues at coordinate 144,655,331 of OY282641.1, forward strand.
TTTGTCCTTGTCGTAGTATATCTCTATTGATCAAGATGATTACACTTAAATACCTGAGCTAAACTAAGAGCTTTGTAGCTTATTTCAATAATATGCTTTCAATTATAAAACAACTTTAATGAAATTCAAATGAAGTCCAAGATTTATATACATTTTTAACAAATCCTTCATAATATAATTAAATTGCTAAAAGCACTACTTTTGTATTAACATCACATAAACTGAGGAAACAAGAAACTGGCAGCATAAAGCATCATTTAGCATTGAATAGAATTAATTCAATCAGGCTTCAATTCAAATTTAACCGAATCAATAAATATTTAATGCATTTCATCGAATTCAGTTGCTGAAAATTTGCTGAAATTCGACACACTAACATTAGACTGCATCAAACATATAACAACTTTGGTACACTTATACAACTAGACAACCATCATATATTTTTCATACACTTAGAAAGCAATAAAGTAAAATGTTTTTTTTTTCTCTGCGCCGTCTGTAAGTGTATTAATTTTGATGCAAGTAAGAAAATGATATATAATAAACACAATCACACACATAACCAAACACATCAAGCAGCAACATCAACAAATCCTAGGCTAAGCTACAAGATACAGTCATAAATACAGGATAAATGAGCATAATAACATTTTTTATGACCATCGCAATAGAGCATAGAAAATAACAACAACAAAAACACAAAAATTATAATAAAATATCTATAAGTATTGCAACAAACTTAAATAAGATCTATTGAACTGTAAGCAATACATAGAGAGCTGATTCTTAGTTAGTAGCGCCCACGCCACACTTAAGTTCTGCTGCTTATGAACTACAGCCCCCGTACACCACCACCCTGTTTGTCCAAGTGCTAATAATATCTGCTGTTTTGTCTGATATGCTGAATATTATTGTTTGCTGTCATGAATTTCTACAACGTAATAAAATACGTGATATGAAATAATAACTTTGAATTGTGAGCAAAACTAGTGGAGTTCCATAGAAATGAAAACGGCAGCAGGAAACGGAAACAACTATTGATGGCAATATTACCAAATCTTGCTGGGATTTTGACATGACCTTACATATATGGTATATATGTATGCATGTGTTGTTGACTTGTACATATGTTGATGTGAGCAACTCACACTCACAGCAAAAGCCAACAAAAAATTTTAAATTCAGCTCAAAGTGGAAATGGGATCGAAATGAATGTTGAGTTGGTTGGGCTGAAAAGGGGTTTCTTTTACTTTGATTTGAAGTAAAAAAGGCTTTAAATATTCTGACAGGCAACAAGTGTTATAATCAAAGCTGTTTCAGCAGAGATAAATTCCATGTTAAGCGGTTGTGGAGTTTGAGTTTGGGTTTGTCAGTGGAGTGTAGGTCGGTGAAAAAGTGTATAAAAAGCAATTTAACCAATTCAACATGAACTAAACTAGATAAAGAATTTCATTTGGAAAAACTGCTGAGCTCTTATTCAGATTCTTTGCATAAACTTTCTTTCAATTCTTGACTATTGTAACAAAAGGTTAATTACTTACTATAGTTTGCACCAAAACAGTTGGTGGATCAAAATCTTGCGAATTTTTTGTGAATAAATTGAAAATTGGAAACTGAAATGGAAATTGAATTACTCTTGATGCTATTATCCAGGAATTTGTTTTAACAAATCCTCAACATAATCCAGGATAATTCTTGATGCTTTAACCCAGAAATTTGCTTTAACAAATTCTCAACATAACCGTCCAAGTAGCTGGTTTTAACTGTTAAAGCGTCCTTGTGACAGCGGTTAGCTAAGGAGTTAATTCAGCCATGCCTTGACTTTAAATAGTTGTGGTGTAGCTTGGTGTATGTCTTTCCCCTTGGTATGAGGTATAGGATGAATCAAGATGTTAACGATTGGTGTCGAGGACTAACCAAGTTAGAGTCCCATTAAAAATATACCAGCCGCTAACGAAGTCTATCGGATACCAGAAAACTCTCGATACTTGCTGGGCTTAACAGCGCACAAGAACCTTTGCTAAGGTGGACCTTTTATTGTCCACACTTGTGGAAAACAGATGGAATGAAACAAACAAAAACAACAAGAAAAACATAAAAAATACAAATACTGAGTTTGGAATTCATAAAAAACCGGAAGGAGCTTCTGCTCCCGTTACTGTCGAATTGGTGGCCGAAGCCAAAGCTCCGAACAGCGACGTAAGAGGCCCCTCACTTACTTTCGCCATCAATAACAACAATATCAAGGACAACTGCGCCGATGTCAAAGGCAGCCGCTGCCCTGGGGCATGATTTTGTTCCTATCACTTTGGCAAGAGCAGTTAGATTAATTTCAGGCTGAGGTTCAACGGATGCAAAGGTCTTGATTGAACTTGGATTCAGTCAGGTTGCTGATAGGCCTACAGGCTCGCTCTGTAAAGTGGGTCCAACCATCGAAAGATGCTAAAGTCTGTAAAAATCAACAATTTACGGTGGAGATACCCTTAGCGAAAAAGCCAAAAACTCTTAACAGAAACAGTGCAGTGAGCCGGTACAGTGAAGTGTTAAAAGAGGAAACAAAGAAACCTGGGTATCATCGATAAGCTGATGGCGAGCAGGATACTTCTCCGGGATAAGTGTAGGTATGAGGAGACTGGCAAATGCCTTATTACACTTTCTTTCTTGAAGTAGAATGGCACAGCGCTGGATAATAATTTTTGAAGACGATAGGTCTGCGATACTAGTACATGGATAGATGTACAAGGCAGCTATATGCAGAGTTGCCAAGGTATGACCTGCGGCCAAGCTACAATCGGTGGAAAAGCACGAGTAATTTGCTGAAGCCATAAAAGCGATTCCTTTCACTCAAAACTAAATTACAAAAATAAAATTTGGGACGCATTTATTTTATAACGAAATTAAGATGTTTTAGAAAAATGGGCGTCATTCACTTACGGACACGTCTACCTCCAATACTACCTAAAAATTGTTAACTTCATAAATAAGCCTATGCTTGTGTTTTATACCATGTATTTAATACATATATTTTTATGTATTTTATATTTATGTACATGTATTTTATATCAAAGCTAAGATGTGTTCGGTGTAATCCGTCCACGAACACGCCCACCTCCCATGCAACACTCTAACGGCATTAACATGTGAGCTACAGGAATAAAACTTGGTATGTGTAAAGTTTTCATTAAAATTTAAATGCATATAATATATGGGGGCTTCATCCACCCTTGGATACACCCTTTCAATAATATTATTGTATATCATAGTCGGGCTAAGCCGACTTAAGACTTTCTTTACTTGTTATACCCTAAACCTGAAAGGTCAGGGTATATTAACTTTGTGCAAACGTTTGTAACGCATAGAACGAAACGAGTCCGGTATAGAAAAGTATATATATTCTTGATCAATGTCACCTTGTGAGTCGAGCTATTCATGTCCGTCCGTCCGAAAACTGCACAAATAAGTTCATAATCAACCTACAACAATAAAATTGGATACGTATGTGTTTTATATAAAAAACAAGATGTCTTCGAAAAATGGGTGTCATCCTAATACGGACACGCCTACCTCACATATAACCCAAAAATTTAAAACTCAATAAATGAGCTAATATTTAACCTAGGGACATACAATTTGGTACGAATATGTTCTATATCAAAACAAAGATGTCTTCAAAAAATTGGTGTCATCCGCGCATGACCACGCCCAGCTTCCATACAACCAAAAATTAAAAAACCCAATAAATAAGCTCATGTTTAATCTACAGAGATAAAATTTGGAATGTATGTATTTGATATAAAAACAAAGACGTCTTCGCAAAATGTATGTCATCTGGCTGTATGGCATGCCCACTAGAGTGGGTCGAAAAAAAAAGTTTGAAAAAACCACCCTCTATTTTAAAGTTGACCTCGAGAGGATTCCGAAAACAAACAAATTTTTTTTTTTTGGACCACTGGTAAAACAGCCAAAATGGTCTTTTTTGCATAACTTAAGTATTACATGTCAGATTTAAAAAAATTATATGTCGTTGAAAAGGGCTTTACGAGCACTATAATGTCTTTTTAAAACATTTTTACCTCTGAGGTCATATTCAACTAGTAAGCCCCATTAGCCCGATTTATCCCCCTTAATTTTTTTTTTTTTTTCTCATAAGATCCCTTCATAAAATTCCTTCAAATTTGTTTAATTTGTGTTCAAAAAATTATTTATTAAGTTTCTTTTACAATTTTGTTAATGTTATGTAATTGTTCGTTGAATAAACTTAAAGTAAATTTTTTATAAAAAAAAGGATTATATGAAATATTTGAACTATTATAACTTCTTTGTTTTTAAACTGAATAAATAATTTTTTGAACACAAATTAAACAAATTTGACGGAGTTTAATTATATGGGGAAAAAAAAAAGAAATTTAATGGGGATAAATCGGGCTAATGGGGCTTACTAATTGAATATGACTTCAAAAGTAAAAATGTTCTAAGAAGACATTGTAGTGCTCGCTAAGCCCTTTTCAACGACATATAATTTTTTAAGGCCTGACATGTAATGCTTAAGTTATGCAAAGAAGACCATTTTGGCTGTTTTTCCGGTGGTCCAAAAAAAAAATTTTTTTTGTTTTCGGAATCCTCTCGAGGTCAACTTTAAAATAGGGGGTGGTTTTTTCAAACTTTTTTTTTTTGTATGGAGGCCGACCCACTCTAATGCCCACCTCCCATACAACCCAAAAATTGAGAACTCAATTTGGTATGTATGTATTTTATACCTAAATTAAGATGCATTAAAAAATTAGGCGTTATCCATCCACGAACACGCCCACCTCCTATACAACCCACAATATCAAAAATGCAATAAATGCATTAACAAGTGAGCTACAGGAATAAACTTGACATTTTTATAAATTTTTGTAAATTTTTCATCAAATTTGAAATGAATATAAAATATGGGCTTCATCTGCTCACGGACACGCCCATTTTCAATGCTATGGTTGTATTTTGAAAATGTAGGTTTAGGGTATTTCATAGTCGGGCTAGACTGACTTTAGACTTTCTTTACTTGTTTTTTGTTAATTTTAACGATTTTTCAGAGCCTGCTTTATATTCCAATGATAGATTTTAAAAAATGTTTTAAATACCATCTTCCAACAAGCGAGCGTCGGAATGAGAGAAGGAAGATTTTGATATTTTTTTTTAAAATCGCGCATTCATCGTTTTGGCGATCGAAAAGCGATCCATCTTCCAAAAGACTCTTGAGCGAATCGCTAGGGAGTCGCCAAATCACCTAATCTTTCAATCGTCTGCCAAATGCTTGCAGGAAACGTTTCAAAGTGTTTGTGTGCTGTTAAAATCATTATTATTATTATTATTATTATTATTATTATTATTACTATAACATAATTCCGTAAAATGTGAGTGTGGAACGCTTGAATTTTTAGAAAAATTTCATAGCATATTTTTAGGCATTTTTCGTTTCGTCAATCTTCAAAAACTTTTTATATATTTTTCATTTTGAAGTTTTCAGTTTTACAACAAATTTTCAAACTTATTTCGTTGTACCTACTATAATTTCCGTTTTTACTTTAAGGTATTTTATAAATATTTGGAACTAAAAATTGTTATTTGGATATATTTCCATATTTCCTTTATAAAAACCGGGCCCCTCATTTTTGACGGGAAAGAACTAGTTTGTGGAAATATTTTCATGTTTCTGTTGAAATATCTATCTTCTCAAAGCAATATTTTCAAATGTGTTTTGCTACATTTATCTTATCGTTATCAATAGCTCAGTGGAAGTGTGCTGGACTGTCATGTGGGGAACGTGGGTTCGAATCCTAGCTGTGTAAATATCAAAAATTATATGTTATGAAGTGAAATAATATAATAATTATATATCATTAATTTTTCGGTCAAAAATAATCATTAAAAAAATTGCTTACAATCTTGAAAAAAAATTGCAAATTTCATTTTATATTTGAAAAAAAAAAAATTGCAAATTTAATTTTTATTTGAAAAAAAAAATAAATGAAAAGTTTTTTGTTAGTCTTGCCGGCACTTGAACCTAGGACATTCGAGTACTAGACGCACACGTCAGCACACTCGGCTAAACATCAATTTTCAAAACAGTGATAAAATTTCAATTAGTACGTTTTTATATGGGTTTCGTTTTCTATAGACCAACAGTCAACCGACTGTTGATTTGAAAGTTTAATTTGTTGGATGCTATTTAACAATGAAAGCTGTTACTTCAACCCATAATTTGCTTATATAACAGCATTGTTTTCCCAGAGTGTACTAAAAAGATAGAAAAAAAAAAGAATCCAATAATGTTCTCAACTTGAAAACATGCATTTAACACGACAGATTTCAGCCTGTCTAAAGGCATCACCCCCCTTAATGCAGAGAACAAGATAAGTGCAACTTAAGATTTTTTAACTCAGCAACAATTTTTAAAAAAATAACTTATTAGAAAAGACTTAAATGCAAGTAAGAAAATAAGGCCTAGAAATTATTAACTTTTATTCATTTAAATCCAAAGTTTTCAGACCGTGCTTAGATTATTAATTATGCGCCTTTATTTTCTTCAGCACAATTAAAAATTCAAGCAAAGAATATTTGTGCAAAAACAAAAAACAACAGCAAAATTAAGGCTATAATCCTTATGAAGCCAAAATGTTCAAAGTCAAATGAAAGTCATTTAGCACGTACCTGATCCTTGTTAGATATTAAATTAATTTTTATTTCTTTGCTTATTTCTACTATTTTCAATGTTTTTTTGTAGAAACGCAGGTGTTGCAGCTGCACAAGCAAACATTGTGTTGGCTTACGTGTATGTGTATGTGTGTATGTGTGTGTGTGTGTGTATATTAGTATGTTTACTGCGAGTCCTGAAGGAAGTCAACGAAGCATTTAATAAGCGTTGCCGGGATTGTGTTTTTTAAACTGTGCAAACAAACAGCAACGACAACGACTACAACAACAGCAACAGCAACAACAGCAATAAATAAATAAATAAATATACAACAGCAAAGTTCAGTTGTAGCTTGAACAGGTTTAGCTAGAACTGCGTATTTGTATCCGCCTTTTCAGCTGGTGATTTCCGTGCTCTTGCTTCGTGCTCGCACTGTATGTTGCTGCTATAAATGCTACTTTTCCGCATTTTTTGCACCACTGCCACTGTGTGTGTGTGTGTGTGTGTGTGTGTGTGTTTGAATGTATGCTTTGTGTGTGTGCAGTGCGTGCATTGCTGCTTTATTTTTGCGCACTTCCTTGACAATTCTTGTGTTCATTTGTCGTTTGCACTTCTTGCTTTAGCTGCTTCCTGCTGCAGCTCGTTTCAGATATTTGTGACTTTTTGTTGATTGAATTATTCCGCTCTATGTGTATAACTAGAGCGGAGAAAAAGCAGGCAACAAAACAAATCTCGTCTAAAAAATTTTACTTCAAATATGGCAAAAAAAAACCAACACAACTGCGCGCAAAGAGCGCACAAAACGTGCAAATATCTTTGAGCTTTTAATGGTTGCATTTGTTGTGAAAGTTGTTGTTATTGTTGTTTTTACTTGCCGGCTAATTAAGTTAGCAAAGCACAATGACGTCATTTTGCCGAGTTGCTAGATTTTGTGTTGTTGTTTTTTTTTTTTTATTTATTCATTTGACTGTTTGTGTGCTTGATGTCAGCGTAGCAGATGGCAGCAACACCGTAGCAAATAATATGTAAGAAGTAACAGCAGGATCAACTTCTACTACAGCATCAAGTTTTGCCTTAACAAAATTTTCAAGTTTTTCTTATGCTGCATAAACAAAACAAAAAGCAATAAAAAACCAACAAAAAAACACACGAATTAAACAAATAAAATCACAAAATTAAATTTTGCACTTGATGAAGGCGACGGCAACAACGGAAATGACGCTGTCAACAAACTGACGCTTTTGCACCACAATGCAACTTTGTGCAATGTTGTTTGTATGCATGCGTGCGTGCGTGCGTGCGTTCTCCTCAGTGACTTATAATGCTGTTACACGAAAAACCTTAACTGAGTTTTCTTACATTTCTTCTAATGGAACAGCAAATTTGCTGAAAGCAGCAACTTTTGCAACTCCTGCTGCTGCTGCTGCTGCTGCTGCTGCTGCCACTGTTGCCGCCACTATTTCTTGCCAGTCTATCTTTGTGAGTGTGTGCACGCCACGCCGACTCCTTTGCTCCAATTAGTTTGCTAAACAGTGTTAATTGTGTTGAAAAGAAATTTTCACATTTTCACGTTTTCACATTTTTTCCAAATTTGATTTGTGGCCATGCTAGGTAAACATTTTTTTTTTTTTTTTAAAATTAAAACTTTTACTTTTGTGCATGTTGCATATAAAAGCGTTATTTCGACAAAGTTTAATAATAAGTCAAATATTTTGTTTTGTTATTTGTTTGCGGTACATGCGGCATGTGTGGTAATGCATTTTAAGAAAAACTTTTCTAAATTGCATTTTCTTGTTCGAATATTAGTCGTTTTTATTAAGTGAGCTGTTTGAATTTATTAGAAATAATCGTGAAGTGAATTTATTGTTAAGCGTAGCAAACCAATGTGAACATATAGCATAAACATATGTGAAAATAACACAAAAGAAACATTCATATGAATTCATATAAATGTTTAGTGATTTGAGAAAAAATTAAAGAAAATAATAGAACTAAAAGAGATAAAAAAAACTTAATAAAATTAACAAAACGACTAAAATAAGAATATTTTCATATCTGACAATAATACAAAAATCATTCTGTCTTGTGTTTATAACCCATAAAAGTTAAATAGCCTCGATTCCTTCTTCTGTGAAGTGTCTGATTTATCAATAGGTTTAAGCCATTTTATTATATGTGCACTCAGAACAAAGTTTTCTCGGAATATGATAAAAAAGTCATCGTGTTTAGAGAAAAATGGCAAAGACTTTGCTCCAGAAAATACCTTTCTCTAAATGCGATCCTAAAAATTCTCTAAAAATGATAAAAATCTTCTATGAAAACGAAAAATATATAAAAATAGAGTTTTTAGAGAAAAAGAGTTTTAATTTTTGAGAAAACATTTGTTTTTATTGAAGAAAATTCTTCTAATAGTGAATTTTATATCAAAATATAGAAAAAGTTTTTCATTTTCAATAAATTTTTCTCTATAAAGGCCTGTTTCCAGCTCCCAAGTAAAACATATTTTCATACAAAACAAGTAAAGAAAGTCTAAAGTCGGTCTAGGCTGACTATGAAATACCCTAAACCTACTTTTCAAAAACAAAAAAGTTTTATTTTAAATTATCGTCTCCGTGGGCGGATGAAGCCTATACTTTATATGCATTTAAATGTTGATGAAAAATTTACTCATACCAAGCTATATTCCTGAAGCACACAGTTAATGCCTTTATTGTGCTTTCGCTATGGGAAGTGGGCGTGTTCATAGAAGGATTACTCCCAATTTTGGAACACACCTTAGTTTTAGTATAAAATACATACATACCAAATATAATTTCTCTATGACAAACATAACCTTATTTATTGAGTTTTAAACTTTTTGGGTTGTATGGGAGTTAGGCGTGTCCGTGGGCGGACGATGTCCATTTTTCAAAACCATCTTTGTTTTGTTATAAAAAACATATGTGCCAAATTTTATTGTTGTAGGTTAAACAGACGCTTATTTATTGCGTTTTCAATTTTTGGGTTGTATGGGAGGTGGGCGTGTCCGTGAGCGGATGACGTCCATTTTTCGAAGACATCTTTGTGTTTGTATAAAACACAAACATATCAAATTTTATTGTTGTAGGCTTATTATAAGCTGAGTTATGCAATTTTCAACTTTCGCGTTGTATGGGAGTTAGGCGTGTCCGTGGGCGGATGATGTCCATTTTTCAAAACCATCTTTGTTTTGTTATAAAAAACATATGTGCCAAATTTTAGCTCTATAGGTTAAACAGAGGCTGATTAATTACGTTTTCAATTTTTGGGTTGCATGGGAGGTGGGCGTGTCCGTGAGCGGATGACGTCCATTTGTCCAGAAGACATCTTTGCGTTGATATAAAACACACACATACCAAATTTTATTGTTGTGGACTTATTATAAGCTGAATTATGCAGTTTTAAATTTTTGCGTTGTATGGGAGGTAGGCGTGTCCGTGGGCGGATTCCAAAAATATTCAATAGTACAGATCCTTGAGTGCATGTTACCATGTGTATCAAGTTTCATTCAATTATTTCAACTCCTTCTTCTTATCCTGTGTTTACGGACAACACATAGACAGACGGACGGACGGACGGGCAAAGATAGCTCGACTCACGTGGTGACGCTGATCAAGAATATATACACTTTTCTATACCGGACTCGCTTCGTTCTATGCGTTATAGCCCGTTTCAAAAGAGAAGAACAATTTCGCGCATGTTTGAGAATAAAGGCCCAACCAAGTTATGCGTAAGCATACAAAAGCTAGAGAGCAAAAGAACGTACTTGCTCAGCAATATATTGCGTCGCCCAAGTTGTGCGTAAGCAATTTTTCGTTCAGTTTCTCAATTTTCGTTTACTTTTCAAAACTTGAGTGTGAGCGCTCGACACCGTATATTGCTAAGCAAAAAAGGGTTGCAACCTGTTTAATAAATAATTTAAATTCTGATTTTAAACACTTATGTATCGAAATTTTATTAAAAGTCAGTAACAAATGTATGTTTTAGACAGGATTTATTTATTAAGCGGGGTTTGTATTGAAATTGACCTCTATTTTCAATCATAAAGCATGGATAAATTTACCGACTTAAAGAAAATATTTTTTTGTAATTTTAGTTGGCAATCTTTTTCTACAAAAACAAATTATTTATTATTTGTCATATCATTCGAATCGATTTATATTGAAATTTTTTTTCATGCTTACTTCGTTTTTAATTAAGTATGGAAAAGTGTGTTTTTGAACTTTTGTATACTTTTCGTTGACTTCTCTCTGAAACTTTTGTATGCTTACGCATAACTTGTTTGAGCCTTTAAGAAAATAATTTTAAGAGCGTTCTTCATTCTGATTGGTCAACAAAAAATTGAATATTCTCTGAGCAGAAAAATAAATTAAAAAAAATTAATGTATATTCCTGAATTTTGTTGTTCATCGCAACTGCGCTGTGGAAGTACTGAATTTTACGTCAAAAAAAAATTTGTTAGCCGAAATATCACTTCACAATTTTTTCTTGAGAAAATAATTTATTTTTAATGTAATTTGTATTTGATTTCTCTCTCAAGATGCAGGTTGCTGCAGGTTGTCGGTGCAACACCGTACTTGTGCGATCATTTGTTCTGAATGTTTGCGCATTTAAATATATAGAAAAATAGTAAAAAACACTCAAAAAAAGCATAAAGTTCAGCGAACAGTACAAAAAGAGCAAGAAATTACGCTCTAAAAAATTTTCTAGCTTTAAAAATATTTTCTCACTACGCATCGAAAAATGAAACTAAAAAATGTTCTTCTCTTTTGAAACGGGCTATACAAACGTTTGCACAAAGTTAATATACCCTGACCTTTCAGGTTTAGGGTATAAAAATGAAAAGTAATCAAAAAGTATTTTTTTTTTTCTAAATTACTTAAAAGAAATCCAGCTCGTAAGAAAAACTTGTTCTGGTTTGCTACTTTTTTCATTCAAAGTAACAGCGTTGACGCTGTGAATTTATACTTTTATACACTAAAGAAATATATGAAACTTTTTCTTGAGTAGCTAATTACTTAAGAGCTGGAAAGAGACCTTAAATGAGAATTTTTTTGTGCGAGAAAAATATTTATCATTATTAGAGACATTGTTATTAAAATATTTCCATATCCTAGAAGTGAAGAAATATTTCTTCGAAAATGTGAAAATTTATTCTCATTGAAGAAAATTTTATTTGAAAAAGAGAAAATTACTATTATCAAAAATAGAGAAATTTTTCACCGGAGAAAGATATGTGTTTTTTTCTGAGTGTGGTGATTTCAATGTTAATATCTTAAGTAATGATAGCTTGACTCGATCATTGATAGTATTGCGTGTTTCGGTCTGTCAGTTGATAATGATACCATATCTACCCGTTTTTCGTCAAGTGGTGGTCCTAGTCTTCTTGATTATTTTAAAGTGTCTGCTGTTTCGTCTGTCTTGATATTTGATATATCAGATATACTTTGTATCCGATCATGTTCTTATATTTTGTACACTTGACATATATTTATCACGTTCTTTAACGTCAAATGAGTTTTCGTACTATGACTTTTAGTCCATTGATTGGACAGCACTTAATCACGATGTCTCTTTAACTACCTGGAATCAGCTTTAGTTCAGACCAACCGTTGAGGAAAAGTTGGCGATTTTCACAAATTCTTGCAATACCCTTTTTCATAGGCATATTCTTATCTAAAACTGTTGCCATCAAAAATATATCATCTCCATGGCTTACCAGCCATGTTGAGCAGGCTTAAAGAAGCGAAAAAGTTGCATGATAGCTATTCGGAAAAAAAACCCTATGTCAGATAAATGGAAAAACTATAGGCCTGCCAGGAATGCTGCTACTTCGATAATGAGGAATTCTAAATGGAAATATTGTTCGTTTCAACTAAAGACATCCCTTTCATCTAATGTTTTGTGGAATAACTTAAAAAAACTTTGTCTATGTTATACGAAAACCCCTGAATGTCGTAATGATCCTAATCTTCTCAATGATATTTTTTTCTACTTCTTCAAATCTTCAAATTGATTTCTATTAATTTTCAAATCCTCCAGCTGAGCAAATCTTTCAATTTACTTGTGCTAGTGAGTTTGATGTAGCAAAGTCTATTATGAATGTTAAATCAAATTTGGTTGGTGAGGATGGAATATATATATAAAATTTTTTTAAATTATTTTTGCAAAAATTCTTAGCGCTCTAACATATAATTTTAAACTTCACTACTTCCACATTGCATTGACTGTTTAAAAAAAAAAATATTTCTTTTAAATATAATTTTTTTAATATAGTCAACTTTTTATTTTAAGAGATATGTTTATGTTTTAAAAGTCATTAAAAAAAACATTGAATTCAATATGAAAAAAATTCCATATTTACTTGAAATTCTGAGAAATTTTGAATCAAAGTTGAATTTTAGCTGTTTTTACCGAATGATCTTCAGACGAGCACAGCTCAGGAACGGTTAAGTCGGTGGGGTTTGTTGATATACCGTTAGAAAGGTGATTTTATTGGCTTTATAATGAGTTCTCAAAATAAGTTTTTAGTGAGTTAGTTTCTGTGCTAGAAACAATAATTTGAATCGAAATCATGAAATACTAATTAACTCTGTAGCTCCTAAGAATGTGAAAATAGACCCCCACTTCCAATACGATTTTTTGCTCAACTCGACATTACCTTTCACTTCCGTAAATAGTTGCAGTCAGTTGCGGGACAACCCGTATAAAATCAAATACACAGATATTTCAAATGAATATAAATTTATTTAAAATAATTAGTAAAATATTCAAGCTAAAGCACTAAACTATAAATATTCTTAATATTTTAGTTAAATAATGTGAATATTTTATTTAAATATTAAATTTTCATATTAAATATTTTTCCCAATGGATTTTTTTTTTGTTGTCAAAATATTTGATTTTTCTTTCGGTGTAGGGGAAATATCCTACTTATAAGGATTTTTATCGTAAAAAAATAGGCGTAGGGAAAAAAGAACAGTTGACTTTTAAATATCTGAAAAAAGAAAACTTTCCGCAAACTCAAAAAATTAAAAAAGAGATGCTGATTTTCATTAAAATTTAATTGGCAACCTTTATTCTTATGGAGATGTTGCTGTATTAAATTTTGTTATCTCTCTTACTATTCATTACATTTGGTAAAATAAAGTATGCATAGGGTCATATTTAATTGAAATTACTTTATATTTTATTATATTATAAGCGTTGTGTAAAAATATGTGGTGTGCTCGCTGTCGCGTTCTAATTATGACATGGGCCTTTTTTTTTAAATTTTGTATTTTAGTAAATAAATATTCTTAAAAATCTAAAACAAAATTTCATGGAAAAATTCATACGGGTTCAAAAGTTACAGCCGAATTAGTGAGAGTGCATTTTTATTTTTCTTTGCATTTTTCTTTGTTCACAAACTTTGAACGCTTTTATCTCGAAACAATTTTTTCGCACTAGTTGCGGCACTAGCGGGTTCATTTTTTAACGAAATTTTTTATTTTTTTGTATTTTTGTAAACGTGATTTTTTTTACGTTTTTTATGAATTTTTAAAGTCAATATTTCTTTCGAAAAAACACACTTTCAAATTTTAAAACATCACCAAAAATTGAAAAAAAAAATTAAAAAAACACATGTCATACGATAACCAATTTTGTTAAGATTTAAAATAGTAATTTTTCTTTCAGATCGGACAGTTTTTGAATGTCCGACAAATTTAAAAAAAGCTCCTATCATACGATAACCAACTTTGTTAAAATTTAAAAAAAGTCATTTCTTTTCCACATCGGTCAATTTATGCGACTCCCAGCGCTGCAACCACCAGGCCCCGTTTTTTTCTCTGCCGCCAGTTTGAAGGTCTATAAAACCATGTTGGAGTAAAAATATATTTTTTTTAAAACTTTTTTTTCTTGTAATTTGTTTTGGAAAAATGTTTGTTTTTGGCTGAGTTATGAATTTTTAAAAAAAGGTCTGTTTTTTCTGCAGCGAATGGTATGTCCCACCTCAAGGCGAATAAAAAATACGAATGGAAATATGTCATAATGACAAGTATTTCTTGAAATTCAAATTATTTTTTTTTTTTATTTACAATTAACCGCTTGAAAAAATCATGTTGCGTTTTGTAGATATCTACATTTTTCTAGATGAATTCGAAACGAGTTCTATTTTTTGTCGCATTCGCAATGCCATGTTTATTGCTTATATATTGGAAAAAAAGATCTAGAGAACCTAACTATTTTTTTCTAAATATTATCATTATTATTATTACTATATAATAATTCCGTAAAATGTGAGTGCGGATAGCTTGATTTTTTTTTTAAATTTCATAGCATATTTTTAGGCATTTTTATTTTTTATGATTTATTGAAATTTCAAAAATTTTTATTTTTTTTTTTTCATTTTAAAATTTTAGTAGTATAAAAATAAAATGCTATCGAAAACTTGAAAAAGAAGAACATTTGTTTTGAATTCTTTTTAAGTTTTTGTTCCTCAAAGGGTTACGAATATAGCGTTCGCGACAATGGAACTGCCCATACATATATTAGTATAATTTTATAGGAAAATTTTCTTACACCCACTTTGAATTTTAATGCTAAAATTCCAAGAAAATCAAATTAAAAATAAACGAGAAAATATTTTACTTGTAGCTCAACTGAGCTTTTCATATATTTATTTTTTTGTTTTTAAAATTATTTTATGTTGTCAAAGTTTTGCAGTTATTAAATCACGCCTAATATGATAATGACAGAAACGCACCAGCACAGAGCTGTCTCTTGATGACACTTAATTCTGCTCTTAATTCTATCTTCCACTTTGTTCTTGCCTTTATTCTATCATTCATTCATTCAGTCCGTCATTTGTGCTCGGTGTTCTGCTTCAAATTGTTATTCTTAAAGATTTGCACAAATAATGGGCATAAATCATGAAAATTGCCGCTTTGTGTCAGAAGGCTTTACTGTGTGTGTTTTTTTTTCGTTTAGCTATTTTGTTTTTTGCAATTTTGTGTTTAAAAATTCATCTATTATTTCGAAATAAAGATTCTATTTTAATAGCGAAGATATTTATTGCAACATCTTCGGTTCATCTGCTGCTCATGCTTTGAGCAACGACAACATTCTGTGATGACTCAACCACGTCCGACGCTTCATACATATCCTGAGTCTTCCACTTGGCTATATCCTGTGGCTTGTCTTCATACTTCAATTCATTCATTTTTCATTCGCTTTTCTTTTGTAATCTCTGGAGATTGCTTGAACCCCTTAAACAACCAAGCGTGCCTTTTTCCTTCCGCCCCTTTTTCCACCGCCTCGTCTTTTGTCTTTAAAATCGTCTACAATGAGTAATGCTCGCTTATAACTCATAAATTGCTGCTCACTGGATTTACTATACGGATGTTTCATTCCGAGCGCCTATTTTTGTCTTTTTTTTTATTTTTTGTTGTTGTTTTGTTTTTGAATTTACAGCCATTCAGCAAGTCCTTTGTCTGCTGAACTCCAACTCATTTCCCTTCATCATCATTGCTCTGTTTATCATTGTTTTCTGTGCTTGTTGTTGTTGTTGTTGTTGTTGTTGTCGATATTGTTTTTGCTGTTGTAGTTGTACCTCATTGCTCCTTCGTCCTTTTTAATAAATGCTGAACTGTAAGAAATAATGTCTTGAACTTGTTTCGAAAGAATGCAAGTTATGTCCATCATAATTTATTTATTTATGCCTTTCTTCTCATTGTATTCTTCATTATTATTGTTTTCATACCTCGGGTGTTTGTTAAAATGTATGTTTTTATGTATGTTTGTATGCTTGTTTATATATTTGTTTTTGTTGTTGGGTCAATCTGTTGTTCGTTGGTCGTTAGGAGGTCATCATATTTTATGCAATCTTAATGTTTGCTTTATTTTCTTTGACTGAAGTAAATAAAAGTTTTGCTGTAATTGAATTAATGTCACTCATGCGTCTGTCTACGTTATGTCACTGTGATATTGTTTAAGTGAATTTGTTTGTATGTATTTTGTTTTCTTTTACTCAGTTGCAAAAAATGATACAACAACAGTCATACGCAAGTAAGGTTTTTTTTTAATAATTATCTCTTTTTTTTATTAGGAATGGCAATTTTTAATTGATTTTTTTTTAGATACTTCTGATGTGAATTGATTTATTGAGTTCTCTTTTTTTTTCGTGGCGATCATCCACATCTTTTAAATTATTTTTGTTTAATTTTTTTTTTCTTTTTCTTTGAATCATTTTTTAAATTGATATGAAATCCATTTTCTTTGGAAATTTAAAATTCGCGTATAGCAACCAGCGTTGCCAGAATGTGAAAAATTTACCAATTCTGGTATATTTTTTTTTCGATGTGAAAATGTGAAATTAAGTTTCATTTTGGTAAAATTTCTAGTGAAAACGAAAAACATTTTTATGAAAACTTCCCAAAAGCTTAAGGGCGAAGTAAGTGTTTCAGCGTAAAAAACACTTTATTTGTGCATTTTTTAAGAGTATAGTTTGAGCAAATTTATTTAAATCTTTTGTACGTTATTGAGTGTACTTTTAACAATACTCTTTTTCTTCCGGAAATATTGAAAAACAAGCCGGTGCAAGAGCTTTTCCCAGAGCATCTTGGAAAAATAGCAATTTTCGGTGTTCACTATGTCTGGGTTAGAAATTATCTGAAATCAAAAACCATTAAAATTTAGTCAACGTTGGAGAAAAGTATTTTATATGTAGAAAGTTTGACATGAATCGCTCAACTAGTTTCTAAAAGACTAGCAGTGAACACGGACTTTGAAAACACAACTTGTAGGAAAACTGCTTTAAAGTTTTATACACGTACGTTTGTACGTTCGAGGTACACTTACTTAAAAATGTGTACCTCCGTTAGTTTTACTCGGATTGACTTAAAATTTAGACACAATATTCTAGAGATGTTGAGCATTCATATATAAAATGGTTGAAAACCTTACCGCCCTTAAATTATCGTCTAAAAAACCATTTTCTCACGTGTTTCTAGTCGATTTTGATTAATTTCTTTTAAATGAATCAAAGTGCTGAGAACGAGAGTACCGTTTTTATTTTGAAAAAATTGTTTGCCAAATTTTTATGTAGAAAATTTGTTTTTCACATTACTTTTGTATCGAGAGAATGAAAGTGAAAAGGTCGAATTTTGGCCACAATCGAACTCCAATTAGTTTTAAAAACGTATTAAAATTATTAGCCTTCATCATATTGAAAAGAAAATTTTTAAATTTGTACCATCGTAATACTTAATAATTTAATAACATTTTAGGGTTAAAGGATAAGAGTCGCGGTTACGTGTCATGCACAAAAACAAGATTCAGATTCTTCAGACAGTGACACTGAAAACAGGTATTTAAAATATAAAAATGGGGTAGCACCAAAGACCGTAAAACTCAAACTCAATATTACTCATTTTCCTCAATATCATCGCATCAAAAATAAAGCGCTTTTCAGAAGTTGAATTTTAAGTTCCAAACACTGTTAAGAAAAATCATTGGAAATTTCTCGGTTAACCATGATATCTGCGACATTTTTTAAAATATTTGAAACCTGAATACATGAATACTGGTATACTGGTAATACTGGAATACTTGTATACTGGTAATACTGGAATACTGGTACACTGGTAATATTAGTTGTGTTCGATGACAAATTCTCAGTGCCAAAAGCAAACAAATTAAGAAATAAGCCAGAAAAATTACTAGTTTTCATTAAAATTTCAACAGTTTAACTCTTGATTGGTGTTGTTGATCTGTTTAGCACTGTTAAGCAAAAGATGTTCGAAAAAAAATATATTTTTATTCAATCAAAAAATATATGAAACAGCTTATTCAATAACTTCTTAGTTGTTATTAAATAAGTGATTAGCTAATGGGAGAAGTTATTCATCAAGTTTAATAAGTGCTAACATAAGTACTCCCATGTCAAGCGAAAGCTTCATCAATTACCTTCAATGACATGCCTGTATTAAAATAACGGGTTCCGTAAGCGAGAAGGTAAGCGATGAATGAAATTTTCTGGATTAATTTTTCGATTATACCCAGCAAAATTTTTTGTATTGCCTTGATTTGCATTCGATTATAAAACGCATTACATAAATGTTGGTGACCAATAATGCATTATATTGTATATTACTCGTAATGCAGTTAGTAATGTCAGCCTTTTTTGCTTTTGAAATGAGTGTTCTGTTTTTTTTATAATTGAAATTTTTTGTTTGACTTTTATTTTTGCATCAAAAGTGTCAAATTTTATAATTTTGAATATGAAAAAAATGCCAGATTTATGAATGAAATACAGAAAAATGTGTTAAAGGTAAATATATTTAATTAATTAATTAACTGAAACATATATCTATTAAATAAAAGCATTTTTCTCATTTCAAAGAAGAAATTTTCTAACTCTTGATTGGTGTTGTTGATCTGTTAAGCACTGTTAAGCAAAAGATGTACGAAAAAAAATTGATTTTTCCAATATTTGAATCGCTTTTCTAATTTGTTTTTTTTTTTCTAATTTTTCTAATTTGTGCAGAGAACATCTTATTCAATAACTTCTTAGTTATTAATAAATAAGTGATTATTGACAAGAAGTTATTCATCAAGTTTAATTTGTGCTTACATAAGTACTCCCATGTCAAGCGAAAGCTTCATCGATTACCTCCAATGACATGCCTGTATAAAAATAATGGGTTCTGTAAGCGAGAGGGTAAGCGATGAATGAAATTTTCTGGATTACTTTTTCGATTATATGTAAGCGAAGATTTTGCTGGGTCGTTACTCACATAAGGGTTAATAGCTTAAATTCGCTGTTTATGTTCACGAACGAACTCTGCTCGTGTTTTAACTACTTTTCTTAGCTTTGGAACGTTTTTTGGCATGACAAAAACGATTCGCCAGTCTTAATTATTACACTTTTAACACTTTTTTTGTTTTTAGTTTTATATTGTTTTAATTATTTTGCATGTTGTCAATCATCTGTCAATTTTTTGATAACGGCCAACCTTCCAACGTTATGATACGCTCTTTTAAAGTAATCTTTAAGCAATTGAAGCAGCCAACAGACAGTATAATTTTTTTTTTGCTAGTGACACCAAAAGTACACAAAAAGTGTAGAATTATATGCCTAAATATTGTCAATCTTAAATTATAAAATTTTCCGTGCGTTCTTTTACGATGAAAATTAAGGTGGCACATAAAATTCGCGGCAGAAAAAACAGATCTTTTTTAAAAATTCATAACTCAGTCAAAAGCAAACATTTTTCCAAAATTTGAAATTGAACAGATTACATGACAAAATATTCAAAAAACTATATTTTTCACTCCAACATGGTTTTATAGAGCTCCAAACTGGAGGCAGAGAAAAAAAAAACGGGGACTCGTGGTTGCAGCGCTGAGAGTCGCAAAAATTGTCCGATCTGGAAAAAAAATTACTTTTTTAAATCTTAACAAAATTTGTTATCGTATGACAGTAATTTTTTTTAAAGTTTTTTTTTTCAATTTTTGGTCATATTCCAAATTTGAAAGTGTGTTTTTTAAAAAAAAAAATTGACTTTAAAAATTCTTAAAAATCGAGAAAAAATTCAAAAAAGCTCGTGTCATATGATAGAAAATCTAGTTTAAAAAAATACAAAAAAAAAAAAAAAAATTTCGTCAAAAAATGAACCCGCTAGTGCCGCAATCAATACAAAAAACATGGTTTCGAGATTAACGCGTTCAAAGTTTGTGAACAAAGAAAAATGCAAAGAAAACTAAAAATGCGCTCTCACTAATCTGGCTATAACTTCTGAACCCGTAGGATTTTTTCCATGCATTTTTAGAATTTATTATAATTTTAAAAATATTTACTAAAATACAAAATTATAAAAACAGTCTATTTCAAAAAACGCCAATGTCATGTTCTCCTTTAAATACATAGTTTGTGTCTGTGATATACGAGATATGGACCAAAATCTATGATCATGATACTGTTTATCTTGTGCTTATGTAGCATAAAAGTAGCTCTTCCTACTCTTATGGGATGCTCGGTTGAGAAAGTCCGGGTTCAAATCTAGCTTGCGACATTGATTTTTTGAAAATTTTCATATTAGCCATGCGTCACGAATAAGAGACCTTGAAATTTCACTTCAAAAATTTCGATTTTGCATGGGACTTCTTAGCGTCTCTTAATGCTTATGCTTGGTATTCTTGTGTTTATATCAAGTCTTCTAATCTTAAAGTTGGAATTTTAAATTTTTCTCTGTGCTTTTCAGGTCTTTAGTTTCAGCTTTTTTATGAAAACATATATAATTTGTGTATGCAGTGTACTTAGCATTGAATTTTTGAACATTCTTTAAGATAATCAGATTCTATGTTTTACTGAAGACATCATTCAAGTTTTGCTAAAGCTTTATACAACCGAATAATTTCAAGGAAACAAGCGCAAATTTTTTAATTTTATATTTATGTTGGTAACTTAAAAATTTCACTATTCCAATTTTAAATTAAAATTGTAAAACTTAAAGCAAATCTTTATGAGAATATTTTTATGGAAATGGCAAAAACTTTTTTTTTGGATACAGACAAATAAATAAAAAATGATTTGCTAGAACTGCAGTTAGAGATGAAAACTTTTGTAAAATGATGACATAAAATTGCGGATTGAACTATGAACAGGATTTTCACAACAATTGGTAAAAAATTTATATAAAATATATTTGTGCAGGATTCAATGGATAATTTTTAATGATAGCAGTTTATAGATATTTGCAAAATAGACAAAAAAAATAAACCAAAACTCACTCGAGCCTTGAATTTCAATAAATGACCTAACAAAGTTCAATATATTTGCAATTCAAACACTGTTGAACAGTTGGGTTGTAGAATAAATAAAACTAGTTCATGTGTTGCATAGCAATAAAAGCAAGTTTAACGATTTACTACTAAAAGAGGGCAATATCTAAAGACGTTTTCTCCAGAGAAAATTGTCATACATCTTTATTCGTATTAAAAATACAAACAAACGCTATGTTCTTCTAGCTGGCATCTTATTTAAATAACCTTTAGGCAACACATCATCAAAATGTCTATAAATCGGCACTCTTATTTGTGTTTGTATTCTGTCTCTTTGTGCACTCAAGGCAAAGGTCTGTTGCTGCTGGTTTAACAAAATCTGTCATTTTCTTAACAACTTACCAAAACAGCAACAACACACAAACAAGACATAAGAAATAAAAAAAAAAAAAACAATAACATCAACAAAATATTATGAGCAAAAACTTTTCACATAAACTTTTCAAAATATCCGTTCTACGGTTTGATAGTTTTTATATTTTTTTGCTTAGCTTTTTTATTCTTGCCCTTAAAGCACAGGCATGAAGTGAAAAAAAGTTGCTGTCTTTATATGTATATTTGCTGTATTCTCGAAGAACAAGCTGTAAAAATTTATAAACATTATTTCATAAAAGCAAAAAGACAATGTTTGCCCTCGATTCTTCGTTTATACAAAATTTGAACACAAGACAGTTTATAAGTCTGACAGCCAACACACCACAATCGCTTTTTTATGCTTATGATTATTCGTGCTGCAGCGTTTCGTCACGAACGAAAGAGGTTTTTTGGATATTAGTATTTGCTGTGTGGCAGAATTAAATCAAGGCCACTCATTCATACATATTAATTATTGTTACTCATACGCCACCGAACCATTAAATTTAGCACATCCTCAAATTACGTCGTGCTGGTACAACAAACGCAGCCCTAATTCCAGGCAAGACAATAAATTTGTAAGGATTTATATATGTATGTATTTCAATTTATACGCAGTAAAAAAAAACAAACCATGCAGAATAACAGTGCTGCAGACTTGCCAGACATTAGCGAATTAAGTGAATTAATAAAAATAAAATAGCTCGTGGTATGGCAGCAGCAGCAGCAGCAGCGGCAGCAGCAACAAAAAGTAAAATATCCAACAAATAAAATTAAGATGAATGTGGAGTTGGTAGGTAGCAAACATTTAGCGCACTTTGAATACCAATGAATTTTTTTTCTGTTGGCTGGCTGCTGTTTTTAAGGTACAAATTCGAAGCATTTAAAGATTGAAGCCAACAGCCAACAAGCTCTAATCCACTAAAAAAAAAAATAACAACAGCAGCAACAAAAAAAGCCGAGTAGATGTGGAATTTCAATTATTTATTCAATGCATGTAAATTTTTGACTTGCTTCACAGATGAAAAACGTTTCGCATTAATGAGAAAATCGCATAAAATGCGCTAAAGTAGTTAAGGTGCTTCTTCAGGTGCACAGTTGTATGTAACATAAACAAATATATATATATATACAAACATATATATTAAATACATTTATATGAGTCTGTGTGTGTGTGTGTGTGTAGTTGTATACGAAAAATGTTGGCAAGCTTCGAGAGACTGCAGGCGAAAATATAATTACAACAAAAACAACCACAAACATGCCGTCATAGCCTGCCTACCTGCCTTCTGGAAGCTAAAGTTGGCAGCCATACTTTAGCGTGTGCGAGCAATTTTAATCGGATTTTGTGGAATTTTGTTGCGGTTTTCTTATTATTGGCGTTGCCAGCTTGTAGCTTCGTGCTTCATCTATTCTGGTTTCAGCTGGCTGTAAGCGGCAACAACTTTAGCCTTTTGCTATTGCCACCTGCCTAGCTGCTCTTCAGTGCTATCTAATTTTTTTTTCTTTAGGTTTGTTTTTGTTTTTTTGTTATGTTTTTTTGTTTTAGTCTCTGTTTTATGGTGATTGATGTGCTTTGATGCTAATTAGTTTTGCGTATCTGACAAATTGTTATTAATGAGCATGAAAAAAATAAAATAAAAAAAATTCCAAATGCCACAAGTATGTTGGTTTTGTAGAGAAATTTTTCACAGACTGTTATTAAAATTCATGTGGATTATCACATAGTTATTAAGTGTGCACATGTTTTGAAGGCAAAAGAAATACACAAAAAAAAAAAAAACAAACCAGAATATTCTTAGAACGCTAAAGTTTTGCATTAAAAATAAAATACAAAAAAATTCTAAACATATTCAAAACTTAAATGAAGTATAAAGAGAAAAAAGGCTTGAGGTATTTTAAAGCATGAGAAATACTTTAAGGAGTAACACTTTTTTCAAAAAGAATTAAAAAAAATCAATTTTTTGAAAGATTTTGCTTATTGAAAATTTTCATTAAATAATTAAAATTCAGTTTTTTGTTAAATATTTTAGTCACACTCTTAGCTAAAAAATTATTAAAATATTTCACTTTTAACCAATAAAGACTTGAAAATTTAATTTGATATTTTTTCGAAATCATGCAAAGCACATTATATTATATAAATAAAAAACATTTTGCCCAAAATATCAATTAATAATATATTAAAAGCAGGCAATAAAGAAGAAATGCAAATATAAAAAAAAGATATACAAAAAGCAGGCTTGAAAGCCTATTCCTGTGCAAATATAGTAGAACGGAAGCAGGTTAGCAAAATAAACTAAATTTTCAATATGACTGAAAATTTTCTGTCAACTAAAAATGAGAAGAAAATATCTGAAAATTATTAAGAGTACAAACAACAAGAAGATAAAAACAAGTAAAGAAAGTCTAAAGTCGGTCTAGGCCGACTATGAAATACCCTAAACCCACTTTTCAAAAACAAAAAATTTTTATTGTAAATGGGCGTGTCCGTGGGATAATGAAGCCTATAATTTATGTGCATTTAAATGTTGATGAAAAATGTACACATACCAAGTTTTATTCCCGTAGCTCACAGTTAATGCCTTTATTGTGCTTTCGCTATGGGAGGTGGGCGAGTTTTTGGACGGACTACTCCCAATTTTTGAACACACCTTAGTTTTGGTATAAAATATATATATACTAAATTTAATTTCTCTATGACAAACATAACCTTATTTATTGAGTTTTCAACTTTTTGGGCTATATGGGAGGTAGGCGTGTCCGTAGGCGGATGACGTCCATTTTTCAAAACCATCTTTGTCTTGTCATAAAAAACATATGTGCCAAATTTTAGCTCTTTAGATTAAACACAGGCTTATATATTGCGTTTTCAATTTTTGTGTTGTATGGGAGGTGGGCGTGTCCTTGAGCGGATAACGTCCATTTTTCGAAGACATCTTTGTGTTGACATAAAACACATGCACACCAAATTTTATTGTTGTAGGTAAATTATGAGCTGAGTTATGCAGTTTTCAATTTTTGCGGTGTATGGGAGGTAGGCGTGTCCGTGGGCGGATTCCAAAAATATTCAATAGTGCAGATCCTTGGGTGCATGTGACCATGTGTACCACGTTTCATCTAATTATCTCTACTCCTTCTTCTTATCCTGTGTATACGGACAACACACAGACGGACAGACGGACGGACGGACGGACGGACGGACGGACGGACGGACGGACGGACGGACATGGATAGCTCGACTCAGGTAGTGACGCTGATCAAGAATATATATACTTTTATATACCGGACTCGCTTCGTTCTATGCGTTACAAACGTTTGCACAAAGTTAATATACCCTGACCTTTCAGGTTTAGGGTATAAAAAGCAGTGAACGGATGTTAACAATTGTGTGTACAACGCTGAAAACCATAAAGTATGCAACAAAGAAGACACTTCCAGACAGGATATATGGCCGAGCAAGTGCTAGAGAAGAATATGAAAGAGAAGAAGAGAATAACATGAAGAATAATAAGAAGCAAATGAAGAAGAATAAGAAGCAGAAGCAGAAGAAGTTTCAACGTAAAGCTTCGCAAATCAAGCATTTTGTCATAAGCTGCAATGAAATCAGTTGCAGCAGCAAAACAAGCTGCTTTATGTTGGTATATGTTTGTGTGATTAAAGCTATTGTTTAGATAAAGTGATAAATGATAAGTTTGTTATTGTTGTTTGCAATGAACTGGCATGATGGCTTAAAATGTAGAATAAAACAAGAAAAAAAAACAAAAAAAACAAATATTAATTAATTTAGTAAATATGCACAAATATTTATTTCACAAAATTTTGCAATAAATCAAGTTCTTTTTGAACTTTTCTTCCAAACATAATACAATAAAACAAAAAAACTAAAACAGTTATCCGATTAACTGATTCTGAATCAATTTGAATCAAAATCTTATGGTTATGGTTATGGTTATGGTTATGGTTATGGTTGTGGTTATGGTTATGGTTATGGTTATGGTTATGGTTATGGTTATGGTTATGGTTATGGTTATGGTTATGGTTATGGTTATGGTTATGGTTATGGTTATGGTTATGGTTATGGTTATGGTTATGGTTATGGTTATGGTTATGGTTATGGTTATGGTTATGGTTATGGTTATGGTTATTGTTATGGTTATGGTTATGGTTATGGTTATGGTTATGGTTATGGTTATGGTTATGGTTATGGTTATGGTTATGGTTATGGTTATGGTTATGGTTATGGTTATGGTTATGGTTATGGTTATGGTTATGGTTATGGTTATGGTTATGGTTATGGTTATGGTTATGGTTATGGTTATGGTTATGGTTATGGTTATGGTTATGGTTATGGTTATGGTTATGGTTATGGTTATGGTTATGGTTATGGTTATGGTTATGGTTATGGTTATGGTTATGGTTATGGTTATGGTTATGGTTATGGTTATGGTTATGGTTATGGTTATGGTTATGGTTATGGTTATGGTTATGGTTATGGTTATGGTTATGGTTATGGTTATGGTTATGGTTATGGTTATGGTTATGGTTATGGTTATGGTTATGGTTATGGTTATGGTTATGGTTATGGTTATGGTTATGGTTATGGTTATGGTTATGGTTATGGTTATGGTTATGGTTATGGTTATGGTTATGGTTATGGTTATGGTTATGGTTATGGTTATGGTTATGGTTATGGTTATGGTTATGGTTATGGTTATGGTTATGGTTATGGTTATGGTTATGGTTATGGTTATGGTTATGGTTATGGTTATGGTTATGGTTATGGTTATGGTTATGGTTATGGTTATGGTTATGGTTATGGTTATGGTTATGGTTATGGTTATGGTTATGGTTATGGTTATGGTTATGGTTATGGTTATGGTTATGGTTATGGTTATGGTTATGGTTATGGTTATGGTTATGGTTATGGTTATGGTTATGGTTATGGTTATGGTTATGGTTATGGTTATGGTTATGGTTATGGTTATGGTTATGGTTATGGTTATGGTTATGGTTATGGTTATGGTTATGGTTATGGTTATGGTTATGGTTATGGTTATGGTTATGGTTATGGTTATGGTTATGGTTATGGTTATGGTTATGGTTATGGTTATGGTTATGGTTATGGTTATGGTTATGGTTATGGTTATGGTTATGGTTATGGTTATGGTTATGGTTATGGTTATGGTTATGGTTATGGTTATGGTTATGGTTATGGTTATGGTTATGGTTATGGTTATGGTTATGGTTATGGTTATGGTTATGGTTATGGTTATGGTTATGGTTATGGTTATGGTTATGGTTATGGTTATGGTTATGGTTATGGTTATGGTTATGGTTATGGTTATGGTTATGGTTATGGTTATGGTTATGGTTATGGTTATGGTTATGGTTATGGTTATGGTTATGGTTATGGTTATGGTTATGGTTATGGTTATGGTTATGGTTATGGTTATGGTTATGGTTATGGTTATGGTTATGGTTATGGTTATGGTTATGGTTATGGTTATGGTTATGGTTATGGTTATGGTTATGGTTATGGTTATGGTTATGGTTATGGTTATGGTTATGGTTTATGGTTATGGTTATGGTTATGGTTATGGTTATGGTTATGGTTATGGTTATGGTTATGGTTATGGTTATGGTTATGGTTATGGTTATGGTTATGGTTATGGTTATGGTTATGGTTATGGTTATGGTTATGGTTATGGTTATGGTTATGGTTATGGTTATGGTTATGGTTATGGTTATGGTTATGGTTATGGTTATGGTTATGGTTATGGTTATGGTTATGGTTATGGTTATGGTTATGGTTATGGTTATGGTTATGGTTATGGTTGTACTAGTAATTGTTTCTCTTTCAAGGATTTAAAAATTTCTTTTTGGATTTTTCAAACTTTTCGGTTGGTGTTTTTAATGCACAAGAAGCGTGTTTCATATTTACAAAATTAGCCAAAATTGCAAAATAAAACTTCGGCATTCTTGCTTGATAAAGTTGTCTTATAACTGTGGGTTGAGAAAAGCTCTGATTTGCGTGAAATTCCAAAACTTGGCGATCCTTTTATTTCACAATAAACTCAATTCTGTTAAAGCACAGTGGAAAAACTTCATATAAGTTTTGTCCAACTAGATAAACTCAATCTAGTTTTGAAATTTGGTACGAGTGCTTTGTATGGTTTCATATTAAATTTTTTTAAGTTTGAACAGAACAGAGAGGATAAAAAGACGCATCTCTGAGCACAGAGCCTTTAAAATTTTGGCATATTAGGTTTTCTTAATTTTTGGTAAGCTTTTGAATAAAATTTGTACAATTTGAAAAGAAAAAATATATGAGAGCTTCTCTTATACCAATACCATTTGAATTAAGACACATCCTTGGAGTTAACCATTAAAATGTCTTTTCCATAAATTATAACAATCAGGTAAATAAAGTAAGGTTGCTTCAAATTAAGTCTATGAAGATTTTTGTATAAAAAAGCATTTCCGCCAAAATATTTTTAATTGAAGTTAAACTATGCTTAACCCTGATACAGTTGTTCAAATTTTTTTCATTAACTAACTCATAAACAAATGCGTTTGGAGTGGAAAAGTTTCGACCTAACCAAAAATATTATTTTATTAGTTTTTAAAAATAAAATTTACAATAAATATTTAATAAATATTTGTGAATTTAATGAAAAGCACACATTTTTTCTTTTGACCAGAACAAGCTGGTGAGTGGCATTATCAATAATTTGTTGTGTAGTTATGTATGGGTTGTGAGTAAAATTATCTTAATTTGTAACTTGAAATTTATAAATATTTTAAAAATTTAAAATATTTTATATCTATCAAATTACCAAACAGTTCCTTTCGAAAAAATAAGAAATTACCAAAAATGCACAAGAATGTACGATTATTTTGAATACTTAAATACAATCAACAAAAACTGTTGCCTATTAATCTGAGTTATAAAAGGTTGCAATTAATTGCTGCTTGCGAGCTCATGTGATACGCAGTGCACAAAAAATGAAAAAACAGGCTGCCGCATTTAAATAAGTACAAAAAGTAACGCTGCACATACAAACACACACGCATTCATTTGCACACTGTAAGGCCATAAATTAAAATTTTCACTTGGTGTACAGTTTTGCGTGTTGCAATTGTTTTTATTTTTTTTATATGATTTTTGGACTTTTTTTTATTTTTTTACTTGTGCGGGGTGCTGCAGAGCGCACTAAATCATTGCCAATGCAAGCCAGCAGTAGCGGCACCAAGCATGAAATACAGAGCCGACAATTACTCGACTGTAAATAAGGAAATATAATATGCACACACACACACACCAGCACACATTTATGCAGACAATTATAAAGAGAGAGTGAAAAACCAAAAAACGCACACACAAACATAATCATGCACATACATACAAGCGCCAACTATGAGCTCAAATTTATACAGACAAATTAATTTTGCCAAAAAGCAAAATGAGTAAAAGAAGGAAAGCTGGTGGGGGGGGGAAACGAATAATCATTGTAACAAAAATGGTTGCAAAAGTATAGCTAGACCCGCTGCCAGCAACACTGAGCAATAGTGGCAGGAATAGCAGGAATAGCAGGAGCAGCAGTGGCAGTTTCGGCGTCGTCGTCGTCAAGCGTCATGAACGTTCCTGAACAATTTATAAATTTAGCCCAAAGGATGTGTTCGTTAAAGTTGCTTCTATTGTTTTTGTTGTTGTTTTTGTTGGTCTTATTCTCCTGGCAATCAGCAAATTCGCAAATCTGAATGCAAAAAACGAAGTGTCCTGTGTCGGTTTTGGTTTTAATTCGTTGTTGTTTGTATGTGCTTTTTTATATTTTTAAATGGCTACGCTTTTTTTTTTATGTATTTTTTTTAAACGTAGTTGTTGTGATTTTTGTTGGCTCCTTTTTATTTAAATCATTTCTTTTTTTTTTTTGTTTTATTTTTTTGCTGCTCCTGCAACCGCAAATTTTGCCATGCTTTCACATAAAATACAAAGTATTAGTCGGAAACCCTGACAGTTTTGTGGTATGAAAATTCCTTGGCAAACTGCTCTGTGGTTTTATTTTGATTTGGCAACTTCTGACTTCAATTTTTAGCTTAATTTTTTTTTATCTTTATTTATTCTTATCTGCTAAAAAAGGCTTACATTTTTGGCAAGTTACGCTTAATTTAATGTCTAGTTAGACGTTTCATTTGTATATAGCACATATATGTTGAGTAAAACATGTTTGTATTTACCGCATAACTAGGCTATAAATATGACGCAAAATATGCCGCTGGCACGCTACATCCAATAGTTCAATGTAATTTGTTAAGTAAATTATTATATGAAAAATTCGTCATGGCGTATGATTAACTTTTGTTTATTTATAAAATTATTATTTCATTAATAGTTATATTCAATTAAAATTATTTAAAATATGTTTTACATATTTATTAAAATATATGTAAAAATATACCTTTGAGCTACTGTCA